>JBBJLS010071456.1:0-11089 GCA_037577275.1 Bryconaethiops microstoma | reverse complement strand
GTGTACAGAGGTACCTGTTCTTCCTGTTTATATACCCATCGCGTGACGTCACTTCCGGTGCCGATTGACGTCACGTGACCTGGTGCGTGTGACAATTCAAGGTTCTGCTCAGGCATTGCTTTAGGGTATTTACTTTATTTAATAACATTTCTGTAAACATTCAAAGCAATCTAGCACAAAACCAAGATGAAGCTAAGCATGCAATATTCAAACAAGTTCATAATATTTGATTGTTTTAAATCATACATTTATGACCAACTTTGTGTTAATATATAGCAATATTTAATATTTAACCTTGCTTTTTTAAGTAGTCCACATTCATTTGCCACAGTACCTCAATTGGATTTGCACCAAGTTAACAATGGAATACTCATTTTCTCACAATGGGTTTAATTTGACATATGGGAACTCTAACTTAAATACAGACATCTGAAACTAAAGGCATACATTTACTTTCCTTTGTCCTTTACAGTTGTTCAAGTTCACTACTAATTACACACCTTTACAAGCTAAACATCAAAGAGAAAATGTGAAAATAAGTACAATGTGAAGAAAAGCAGTAAATGGAAGAAGCAGTACGAGCTTAAAGAAGATACTGTTAGAGCAGTTAGGGAATCTACCCCAGATATTGGTTTCAGGTAATAGTTTAATCGGTTCTGCTGTTGGCTCTCAGTGTGTGAGACAGTAAAGGAGTTGCTGCTGTCTGACCCACTTTATCTTCACAATACAACAATACACACTTTAATATCGTAGCCCTTCTGCACATACTACCATCAAAGTGCAGGGAAGAGGAACATTGTATATTTGCTTCACAAGTAAGCAAATTAAGGAAGAAAATTGTCAAAAAGATTGTAAAAAGTTCCATCTATTTTTTCCATGTAATAAATACTGTGGCTGTAAATGAAGCTGAAAGTTGGGATGGAATTTTGTGAGGGCTCATATCATGGAAAGCCAAACACAAGTTATTTACATTTATTAGACACAGAATATACTCTGATCGGCCACAACATTAAAATCACTGACAGGTAAAGTGTATTATATTAGGTATCTCATTACAATGACATGTGTCAAGTATTAGGCAGCAAGTCAACAGTTCTTGAAGCTTATGTGCTGATAAAAGGATTTAAAACATCTAGACTTGTGGAGTGTTCCAATTATGCAATGGTTACTACCTACCAAACGTGGTCCAGGTGCCATCCCACAGAAGAGCTGCTATAGTACAAAATGCTAAATAAGCTCATGTAGGCTACAATAGAAAGGTGTCAGAACACCTAGACTGGTCAGAGTGTCCATGTCTACCATTGGAGATGGTACCAGATACACTATAGGATGAATGCATGCCAGCAGAGGCAGTGGGATGCTCTGGACAGTGTTCTGCTGGGAAATCTTCGGTCCTGGTATTCATGTGGATGTTCCCCTCAATTTGTAAACCAAGTATCCCCTATTAACAGTAACATTGTTCCCTAAAGGCAGTGGCCTCTTTCAGCAGGATAGTGCATCCTGCTACACTGTAAAATTGCTCAGGAACATGACATGTTGCTCAGGAACATGTTCAAGATGTTGAATACAGTAACAAAACCACATTGTATTCAAACAGAAAAGTGACAGTGTAAATCAATGCATTAATGATTGCCTTAGAATTATAGTTATAGACATAGAATTATGGTTTTAAATGAAAGTTTTTAAGCAATTATTCATGAAACCACATGAAACACCTCCAATTTTCACTGAGGAAAAAAGTGTTAATGTTTTTTCCTTCAAACGTTTTTTCCTTCAAACATTTCCTAATTACAGGACATTCTAAACTGACAAGGGAATATCCAGCCAATCAGAGCCTGCCCGGTCTCTGAGCTCTGTGAATAATGCTGAAGTGTCGTATTCTCCCCTAAATCCATGAGCAGGTGGTGTCTGAAACTTTGTACAAAGTGTTTCCTGTAATTAAAGCAAAGCAGCAGCAGATGAAGGTGAAGAAGAGGAGAGTGTTCAGAGGGCCATCGATCTCTATGACAGAGTCATCCTGCATCTCTAAACCTCCTCATATTACTGCTGTCTGTGCCTGATAAAGGAAAAGAAAATGAAGGTAATTTAATGTAATTTATGGCTCATACACATGCAAATAAATCAAAATTACTTCTCAGCTACTTGTATTTAATTAAGTTCTTTAAAGTTTATGCTTTACTGCAAAGTGCTTTTTTTTTGCAGTGCTGCTTTTTGTTTGAAGAGCTATGAGACAGCTGATGTTTTAGGGTAACTTCAGCTCTTAGCACTGATGGCTAAAGCTAGAGGCTTTCATAGATCTGTCTATGTATTCTTACTTTAATATGTGTGCCTACAAAGTCCAAAACAGTCATAGCACTATGAAAGATAAATATAATTACGTTAATTATAACAAATGTTATATTTAAGGAAGAAATAAGGAGGAAGAAATAATAATGCTGGATTTTTCAGATTTAAAAAAATAATGTGTGAGCTTACTTTTATTGAATAGTATAAAAGTTGAATCAAAATACAATTGTCAGGTTTCGAGATAACCTGTGTTCTCCCCCACCCTAAGTTCGAAGATCCTGGTTCTGGTTATTAATCACACAACACTTTCTTCATCACACGTATTCTCTCTTTATTCTAAAAAAAAACAAAAACTTTGCGAAAGGGAGAGCAGCTCCGGGCCGAAGCCCCTCGCCGTTCTGAAGTATTCTTCCAAACTTTCACAATTTTATTGAAAGCATAGGGAGGGCGTATGCGGCCCTCTTTGGTCAACGCGCCCAACACTTTGGTAAACAAATTCTTTACTGAAATAAAACAGAGAGAGCGTATGGACCTCTTTGTGACCTAAGGTCAATTCCCAGCCCCCCACCAAATTGTTGCTAGGCAGATTTATTGCATCTAAGTGGTCTTGTGCACAGAGATCCAAATCACTCCTAATTAAACACATATTAACACTTACGGCATTTAGCAGACGCTTTTATCCAAAGCGACTTCCATTCCCTAACTACAGGGGACAGTCTCTCTGGAGCTACTTGGGGTTAAGGGTCTTGCTCAGGGACCCAGTGGTGGTGTGCTGGAGATAGAATTCGAACCAACAACCTCTTGGTCCAGAGGCAAGTATCCTACCACTAGGCCACCACCACCCCAGTTGTATGTCACTGTGGCTGGGTTCACATCATTAGACACAGTTGTAAGTTTAAGTGATTATATTTGCTGATTGGTTCGTGTCCTAGTCTTGTTTGCATTTTAGTTGCCATGATTCATGCCCTTGGGTTGGTCCACCAAGTTTATGTTTCTTTGTATTTTGGCCCTCGTGTCTTCTTTGAGTTCTTGTTTGTTTAAATAAAGTCAAGAAAATGGAAACCTGCATCTGTGCCTTGCTATCCAAGCCCCACATGAAAATTTCTTCTACTACTGCATTTTTTTCACAGTGAATGATTTTATCAAAACAAAATGTAATATTAGATCTTAAGAAAACCTGTTTAAACATTCACTATTATAAATTCTAAAACTGTGTTGTTATAAGGTGCAAAGTCATTCAGAATGCAAATATAATTACTTCTGCAACAAATTAACTAAATTTAACAGATCATTATAAGTTAATTGAAGCCAGACTTGAATGCAGCCAACTCTGTTAACCCCATGTATACTGAAGTTTAGCATCAGAGCAGTTAGGGAATGTAAGAATAGACAAATTATGAGATTACAATGCAAAATGAATCAGTATGCATTGTGGTCTGAACTACAGTAAGAACCTTTATGTTCAAACTGAGAACCCTCCAAACCTTTGGTGGATCTTCCCAGGACTGGCCTGCCTGACAAAATATATTCAAGGCCAAGAGACATCTAGTCATGTAGTAAGTCACCAAATGTTCAGTGCTCACCTTACATTTGCACAAAAGCCTGGACAATCACTTTTGCGTTCTGGAATAATATTCTATCAACAGATTTGTCCTTTTTTGGACATTTTATGCCATCATAGTGGTGGAGGCAATGAGAATGTTTTGTGGATGATTTTTGTTGAATTGGGACCTCAACAGCTATTATTGAAGTAATCACGAATTCCATTCTCTGTCTGAAAGTTCTTAAAGAGAGTTTATGCATATGTGTGAGTTTATATTTGTCTGTCCATGAAGTGAAGCTGCAGCATAATTGGGTTATACAGCAAGACAATGATCCAGAACAGAAAACCAAATCCATCCCTGAATAGCTGAAAAGAAACAAGATGAATGCTTTGGGGTGGCTTAGTCAAATGCCTGACTCGAACCCAATAGAGATGTTATTGTGGTCCATGCTTGAAAACCAATTGCTAAATCTGAATTAATGCCATTCTGCAAAAACGAGTGGGCTCAAATTCCTCCACAATAATATGAAAGGCTGAAACAAAATGATAAGAAATGCTGGTTGCTGCTAAAGGCCATAAATTAAAATTAACTTTCAATTTGTGTTGTTTGTTTAAAAGAGGCAATTGTATTTTCACATAACTAATTCATGTGCTGGATATCTTTGCTACTTAAATAATTGAAATAATAACTTAAATGTGTTTTGTGTTTGATAGGGTACACTTTGTTTTACATATTTTGTTTGTGTACCTAAAAACATCCCCTGTAACAAGAATTCCACAATAGAGAAAATCATTAGGGGGCAAACGGCACTGTTTATTGTTATACATACAGACAGAAAGCAGCGTAGTATTTTAATGCGATGTATTTTTTTAATGACAGATAGATCTTCATCCATAGTCATATCAGATGTATTTGCTCAGAGGCCTTGGGTTTGCCACATGCTCAGTTTTTTGTATATGTTCTGTAAATATTGCAATAAAATGAAGTTGAGATAGGGGTTTATCAGTGTTTCAGAATGCATGGTGTATCTTCTGGCGGAAGACTAGATTCCCCTGAGGAAGACGAGGGAGGATGAGGAAGAATAGTGATAATGAAAAGGGTACCAGGCCTTTGACTGGCATTAAGCAGTGGGTAAGCAATGCTGCAGTGCATGGCCGGGTTGAGCCGCCATCCTCAGAGGCGATACAGGCGCAAGCACAGAGCTTGACTGACACTGGCAAGGGTTTGGGGACAGCTCTGAGAAGTGTGTGTGAGAGTGTGTGTTTTTGTGTGTGTGTGTGTGTGTGTGTGTGTGTGTGTGTTTGTGTGTGTTTGTCTCCTCCTTCAAGCACAGTAAGAGAAGATAACAAGGCGATGGCCAGGCTGCTCGTTCTTCATTCCCACATACTGCACATGCAGGGCTGTAGTCTGGTCTTGAGACAACTCTGATTTCTCTTGGACTCGAAAGCATGTGCTCTCACACTTGTCTGTTCTACTTGCCCTTTGGTTTAGAAATGTAGTTTCTTTTAGTTTCTTGACCAAGATCAAATCCATTTAAATATAGCTTTACATATCACATATCAGTGCACAACTGTGACTGTAAGAATTAGGCCTTCAGTTTAGGCCATAAATATCAAAACTCATTAAAATAATGAGGAAAAAACACACTTCTCTTATAATGCTAGCATGCCAGTAAATGCAAGTATCATATTAGTGCTAAGATAATAGCATTGTACATAAGTGTCTGCAATCTGAAGCTTGTAAAATACATTCCATGTTATATCTGAAGCTTTTATTTCCAGAGTAATTACTTCAGTAAGGAGTTACCATCCCACTGGTTAGGCTCCCACTCGTACGTGAAGTATTCTGGCCATCCAGAAGGTTTACAGATACCTTTTTTCTCATGAAATTACTTCAATCCACTGTAAATTAAAACATGATTTGTTAATCCATGGTCGCTTCCTAGTTAAGATGATGAATAATCTGACATGTTAGACCTTATAACCTGAATGCCAGTGTTCATCTTCTGAAGAGCTGTTAAAACATCTCCACACCTGACAGATCTGAATAGCTGGAGCCATATGGTTATGATCGTAGATGTGTAGGCAGAAGATGAATATGCCGGAATTAGGGTCATGGTTTTTAATGAACACACAGGTAAATAGACAAAGAAAAAGAGGAGAGATACCAAGGGGGCTCTGACTCGTGTTACGAACAGTTTGTATACAGTTCAGGCAGGTTAAACCCTATTTGTTTCAGATACAGAGGTCATGCAGACAAAGCCTTTCCAGGATCCCACAGGAGGTACATGAAGCGTACACCAGTCAAGCGAAGCTGTTGTGAATCAGACAATCCTCATAACAGGGGCATGTGAGTCAGGCGAAGAAGAAACCAGAGCTGAGAAGGGACACAGCTGAGCAAACACACTCACAGCAGTCAGTGTGGTATGAGGTTGGACAGATGACCAGATTCAGGTCGACTTGGTTAAATAAGGAGGAGGAAACAAGGGGCAGGTAAAACTGATTGGGACAAACCAAACCAGGAAATACAGAGGGGGTCCAACCAGGACAGCCAAGTCAGGCCAAGCAGATTGGATTGCTCGTCTTCATGCGATAGTTTCTATGTTAAATTGATTGGTTTGTTTTCATCTATTTGCGTGGATACTGTCCAGCAGTCAGACACAAACATGCCTGTGTATTATCAGGTAAAAAGAGACTGTTGAAAAGAATGTGAGTCTGTTAAACTAGAGCTCTTTTCACACTTGGCACATGTGCCTTGGGTGATCTGATTTCAGGTGGCATTAAATTGCAGCTCCTCATGCATCCAAAGTGACCACTTGTGATTGGATCTCTCATCTATGATCTATATAAAAAATAAACACATTCGTAATTTGCAAAGACTAAACAGTTGTATTTTACCTGACAGGACGTAGCAATGCACTTCCTGTGTCTAGCATACTGAAAATTAATATGATATTTAATTAAATAAAATATTTTATATATCTTGATTTTAATGATACTTAGATTTACGTAGAGGACATCAGCTGATTAGGTTTTCCTTCAACATGAACCAGGACACAAACATGGTGTGAGCATTGAGTGCATTCAATTCAATTCAATTCATATAATTATATAATATCACTTTTTACAACCAAGTTGTCACAAAGCAGCTTTACAGAGTCCAGGTCTGAGGCCCTAGTGAGTAAGCCAAAGGCGACAGAGGCAAGGAAAAACTCCCTCAAAGGGGAACCTATCCTCCTCAGGTCGACCCAGAGAGGAAGAAAAGAGTGTTTTTATGGGGTAGAATAACAAGAGAAGGCCTTCATGGAACCGAGAGGTATGATGGGTATGAGAGCGCCCTGAGACACCAGCGTACTTCCACTCCACCGGAGTGGTAGAGCGACAGCAGCAGTGTCCCAGTTTACTTGAATTCTCTGTGCCCGCCACCTTCCAGCTCTACACATTACATCTGGCAGGAAAAAAACTGAGACTGTGTCTGAGTCCCGAATGTTAATCAGAATAGCGTTCCTGAAATTGGGGGCTATATATGAGAACGCTCTTCCCCTGCTGAAACTTTCTTAACTCTGGTGACAAGTAAGTAGTCAGCACCTTGAGATCTGAGTGACCGTGGAGGTTCACGTAGTAAGTTCATGAGTTTTGTTGAGTGGGGGTGTGGTCTCATCTCTGGCAGTGAGGCTGCTCAGCTGCCAGGGATGAGACCCAATCTGTTACAGCTGTTTTGAATTTCTGTTGTGTGTATATATAGTGCTTGTGTTTTGTCAGTTTTTGTGAGTCCACCCTCACTTTACCCTCAATGATTCCCTAGAGTTTTTCTTGCAATCCAGAGTCTTGTTTTAGTTTTGTGTTTTCGGCTATCGAGCCAGGTTTTGGTTTTGTTGCAAACCAAGTCTTGACAACATTGGGCTAATGTGGTCAAATTTCCTGGTTCTAGTAAGGACTCAAACTGCCACATTCTGAACCTTTGTGGAGCAATCTGAAAACAAGTGGACAGCGAGATGTATAGTCATGTATGACTGCTATTTCCATGCCTCTTGAAAGCATCTCCAGTAAGCGTCTCATTCAGTCTTACAACGTCATTCTCTTATTTCCTTTGTTGTCAGAGTTTTGTTCCTGTACGTGAGCGGACTGTGACAACCGTCAACAGCATGGTCTGCTTATACACAACTTATAAGCAAAGAAGACAATCTATTCAAAGCAGCTCTGTATGTGACGATGTGGTTAATTAAAGCGGTCATTTGTTGTTATCAGGTATAAACTGGGATGCATCTCTGAAATAGATTGGACTCCTCTGAAGCCTGTATTTACTGCGGTACACATATGATCAGGTCACGAAAGACACGTTTAATGATGTTGAAGTCTGAGGGGCTTCATTGATCTCTTTCTTTCCATTTCTTTTTTCTCTTTTCATACGTCTCATTAGATGATGTGGTTTCCATTGACTGACGGAGGGTGGCAATGAATGAATGGTGGTTTGGATCTTTAAGGATAAAACCCTTCTCTTTTGCATTTGTCTTGTTAGCCGGGTGTCTAATTATGCAACGTTTTGTGTAGTGACCCACTTTGTTGCCAGAAAAACTTGTTTGCACACATCTTTTATTTAACAAGTATATATTTATAAAGACTATAAGCCAAGGTTGCAGGATAGAGGATGAGAGCCATTTAATTTTTTTTCCGACTCTGGTTTATTTTTCAGACAGGGAGGGAATGTATTTGTTATATTTCTGTTTCTTTTCATTTGGTTAGTTTATTTATGTTTATGTGTGGGATTGTCAGCATTGGTTTGTTTGTTATTTTGGACATTTACCCTAAAAACAAATGCTCCCGTTAAAATTTAACTTGTTCTCTGTGGCTGTTAGGGATCTTGTTGTGAAAGCTGGAATGGAAGGAAGGAAGCCTGGTTTTCTGATGACTGCACAGGGACATCAGTGTGTGCTTGGCTCCAATACACACAATATATTTCATTTTTAATTAACAATATTCAGCAACTACTATAAAACTAAAGCCCTGTGGGATTAGTTGTACATGCAGAGGTACCATAATTTAAGCATTATCTGACAGGATCTATGACTTAATCGAGTAAGAGTCTGAAATGTCCTTTATTACAGCCAGAAAGTAATAATCATGGAGAGAATGATAATGCTTAGTGATCTCACACTGAAGGACTTGAAGTGGAATTCCTCCATCAACTCTGCTACCAAGAAAGCCCAGCAGTCCTGCGCCATGTGAAGATGCTCAAGCTGCCTCAGGAGCTGCTGGATTACTTCTATACAGCTTTGGGAAAATCACATACATACTTCAGTCGATACAGTCCATTCACTTATGAATTATATTATTTAATGTCCTCTTGTGTAATACTTAACTGTAATAGTGCTTAATATATATGTTATGTCATTATGAGAATGAGGAATAGAGGTGCAGGCCCATATGCTGGTCTTTGCTGTTTAAAAGCTTGATCTTTTTCCTTTAAAACATTTTTCAGAAAATTTCTCCACCAAATCTTATTCTTACTTAACTTTCTTTTATTTACCTTCTGCCGTAAAACACAGATCAAACTGATTTGGTTTAGACTAATGTATTACACTGCAGTTCTCTATATTTACTGTGATAAAACCCATTTAAAATGTTTCTCACTGCCTGTAGAGGGCAAATGTGTGTGTGTGTGTGTGTGTGTGTGTGTGTGTATTATCCCTGAACACTCTTTCCCGCTCTATTTCTTTCTCTCTCTCTCTCTTTTCCTATCTTTTTCTTTCTCACCCTCAAGAAAAGCAACAGTCATTTTTGTCACAAGCTACATCCCTGTCATCATCATCATTTTATCCTTCTTCATCATCACCATCATCGCGACCATTTTCTGGTCCCCCCACTTTATATTCTCTTAAACTGTGATTTTAATCAGCCCTTGGAAGACTGGGCTAGATTGCTGAGCTTGTGAAGCGCACCTGTGTCCTGGGCACGATGCTTGAATTATAACGCTAGATAGGCAAGCTTCCACAAACACACCAGAAGTGTAAAGTAAATCAACAAAGCCATTCCAGACTGTGTATTCCACTTATTTTACAATGACGATGGGCCATTGTTAAAAGGCTGTTAGCTTCATTAAAATGACAGAATTCTACATGATAAAATACATACCGCATACAGTATATAATTGAATTTATTATTACTTGTGTTTTGAATATCCAAAAAGGAGGAACTGCTTGTGGTGTTTAATCACAAATCGTTGAACATTTCATTAACACTGACTGTAAATAAACACCTGAATGAGAGACTGCACAATACACAGGATGTTAGGAGACTATATTATTAGTTTTGATTTTGTTGAGCTTCACTAGCCAGAGGCTGCACACATGTCTTCACTGCCACCAACCCCGCTATTTACCTGCTTTTTTGTTGTTTGTTTGTTTGTTTGTTTGTTTGCCCCTTTGTTAACCACACTGCTGCCAGTCATGCCTGTTATCACAGGTCAGTGTGCAACGATATACCTTTGTGAGTATCTGATACAAAACTCACTTTTGGTGTTGCTGTTTATGACTAGTAAGTTAGCTAACTTGCTAACTGCACCAACAATCTTCCACACAGCCCCAACCACTCCCATTTTGCAAAGTGAATTGCATTGCAAATGACTGAGGTCCTTAATATGGGAACAGAACACCATTCTAATTCATGAGAATATGACATTTATGTCTTAGAGAAAGTCATGGTCCAACAGTTATGTTCATTACTACACAAAAACTGTATATACGAAAAATTTCAATCTGGGTTCTGGCCTCATCATAGCACAGAATCAGCCTTAGTAAAGATAGTATATGATCTTTTACTGTCCGCTGTCAAAGGATTTGTCTCTCTGCTGGTTCTGCTCGACCTTAGTGTGGCATTTGACATGATTGACCATGCTATTTTACTAGACAGACTAGAAAATCTTGTAGGAATCACTGGAACCGCCTTATCCTGAGTTAGATCATACCTGAACAACTGCTATCAGTTTGTAAGAGTTAACGGGGAATCCTCAGCACCCACCAAAGTAAAATATGGTTTCCCACAAGGTTCTGCTGTAGGACCTCTTTTATGTACTTTGTACATGCTGCCCTTAGGAATGATTATTCGGAAACATGGGATTAGCTTCCACTGCTATGCAGACGTTCACAGCTTTATATCTCAAATCCCGATGATAATCTCAAATCCCGATGATAAACCTAGATTAAATAAGATTGGGGACTGCATTAAAGATATAAAAGACTGGATGTCACATAACTTCCTCTT
>JBBJLS010071455.1:0-11089 GCA_037577275.1 Bryconaethiops microstoma | reverse complement strand
AGTCTTACAGTCACTAGTTACAGAGACAGTCTTACAGTCACTAGTTACAGAGACAGTCTTACAGTCATTAGTTACAGGGACAGTCTTAGTCATTAGTTACAGGAACAGTCTCACAGTCATTAGTTACAGGAACAGTCTCACAGTCATTAGTTACACCCTATGGTTGAATGCAGTCAAATCCTTGCAGTAATGGTTTAACACCCAGTGTAAAGCCTTTCCAGAAGACTTGAGGCAGTTACTGCAGCAAATAGGGGACAAAAACCCATGATTTCAGGAGAAATGCTGGGTGAGCAGCAGTCAGGTGTGTATTTGTGAGGCTCTCTGAGTTCTTTGCATTGGTGCTTTGCATTAGTTCTTTTGCGTTTGTTGCAAGTTTGTTCAGTAATGTTAGGAAGGGCACTTTCCAGAAGAGTGACTTAAACTTACTGCTAACACAGTTGCTTTATCAGCATAAATGACCAACATCAACACAGAGCTTCCTGAAGCAGAGCTGCACTTTGACCAGGTTACTGCTGAATTCCACTGCTCTCTTCTTCCTGAAGGACTGTGATCCTTCCATCTGTCTATCTATCCATCCATCCATCCATCCATCCATCCATCCATCTATCCATCCATCCATCCATCCATCCATCCATCCATCCATCTGTCCATCCATCCATTTGTGGTTTACTGCAAAAACTCTGGATCTAACCAAGACTTGCAATCTTATTTCTAGCTTAAAAGTCTTCTTGATCTTGTTTTGAGAATAATATACTATATAAGAGGAGATTTGTAAGATTATTAAGATTGTTTTAAGATATTTTTTTCCTATTTCTGCATAGGAAGTTTTTGCAGTGTTCTGTCTGAAAACTTGAAATCACATTTTTTGAAAATGTATGTATATCATAGTATTTAAGGGGTTTATAATACTAAGTGATGCTAAATAACTGTACTTATAATGAGCAGGAAGCTGTTAAACTTCAGAAATATTTCCAAAACAAATGAACAGAGCTGTACTGGATCAAGAACTAAGTTATACCGCAATGTTCAGTTGTATGAAAAAGTTTAGGCCCTTCTGGTTCAGTGGTATGTTTTATTGATTCTCTAAGTCAAAATAAGGACACACTTCGCTACTTCTGTGCATTTTAATGCACAATTAATTTAAATAACTTAACACCTTAGAAAAGTGGTCAGTTGTGGTCTGTTGAAAGGTTATGGCACAGTTTATTTTTATGGTTAATGCCGTGTTTGTGTGTTGTCTATAGAGGATGTGTTAACTTATTTACACATAGAAAATCAACAAAACCTCCAGACTTGTGGCATCTGTCCATCCCTGATGACTGGGAGCCAGCACCACTTTGAGTGGTGTGTGATAGTGAGGTTGTGTGCGTAGTAGTTTGTTTTGGAAAGAGACTCATAAAAACTGTATTTCAGTCTTTTATTGCCTGTTAATCATTTGAAATGTTGACAAAATATCAGATAACTGAAGATCTTCATGACATGTTAAACACTTCAGTTTATTAAGTGATGATTTGATTGCAATAGACTAATAATAGCCAATAATAACCCACCAGTTCAAGACCTCTAGTAAGAGGAAATTATGCCCTTGATAATGAATTTGTAAATCACTATATTTTCTGTCTACCAGCACAGAGACCAAATGCTGACCCTGTAAATAAGTCTGTTCATCCTGTAGGGTTGATTCGGGTATTTTGGAACACTTTAAATGGATTTTTCTTCTACATAATTTAATAGTGATGTAAACAAATGTTATTCAGGGAGGTCTGATGTGAGAAACCAGTAATTATTCAGCTCCCTCGCAGAAAGTTATTCCATAAAATAACGCTGCGTGAAGAAATCACTGAGAAGGTTTCGGCCTAAACTATATTTTTTCAAATCCAATCATGGTGGAATGTTACATTCAGGGCTTTGAGACCCCTGGTTCTCTTCACCACCACTTTAAAGAGTCTGTAGGTTTCCCTCCAAAACTAGCAGAGAACCTACACGTGTCTTCTGAGTGTTTATTTGTTATGTAATAGTAAAAAAGTAGGAAATTTAAAAAGTCTTCTTCTTGTATTGTTTTACCCTTACATTGACCAAAATCTGATTGCTAAAGAGAAACATCAGTAATGTGGGAGAGTTTTAAAAGGAATGAAACTCTTCAGACGTCTGACTCCATTCACCAACACTGTGATATAAACTGGCACATTTCAAATTAAATGTTGATATTTTGAGCAGAATGGCTGGAATCCCTCTTTTAAAGGCTGGACGGTGCTGAACAGTGATACCAGAACTCTTTTCACTGAGATGTCCATGTGTTTATTGACCGCTGTGTTCCTCGTCCTCGCATGACTCCCTCTCCACTGCTGTCATGCTGTTCATCAATTCATGAGAGCGCTGATATGTACTACTGATACATGGACAGCTTGTGTGTGTGTGTGTGTTTGTGTGTGCGTGTGTGTGTGAGTGAAAGTGATTCCATCATCATTAAAAGAAGCGCGTGTCTCTGTATTTTTCTAGATTCAAATTTTAAAAAAGAAGCTGGACTTCCGTCATATACAATCAAAGTGCGGATCCAAGGATAATCTGAAGCATTCTCCCCGTGGAGGCAATGTACGTACCGCTCCCTCTCTCCCTCCCTCCCTCCCTCCCTCCGCCACTCTCTCTCTCTCTCTATCTCTCTCTTGCACCAGAGCCCACCTGCCGCTGGTACAGTTGTCAAACGGCGCAGTGCGGAATGCGGCCTGCTCTTCCGATGAAGCACCTTCACTCTTAATCCACAGCATGGCAACACGTCTGAAAATTGCTTTTCAGTTTGACAACTCGGCCAGCGTTTAGTCCACCGAGCTCCTTCTAGTCTGCCTTAATGGAGCTCAAGGGCCGAAACCCAACCCTCCACACCGTCCAGTCCTGTCTGGACCGGTTTTCTCTCTCTCTTTCTCTCTCTGCATGCACTTCTGGACACTCCACTCAATTCCTGTGCTCTTCAGGTCACCAAAACATCTCACACACACTCGTGGAAATACACACACCGTGGAAACATCACCTAAAAAATGAACAAAGTCCCTTCTTGTTTTCAAGCTTCCTTTAACATACACACATAATCTGTGCATATAGTCGTGATCATGGGAACAAAAGTTGACGCTCAAACATCGACGCTTGTATCCACTATGGAGAAGTCGTTTTAGAGTCTGTCCAACCATTAGCATGATACTGGTGTGTGTGTGTCAGCTTTACTTTGGCAGTGGGACACGTTATAAGAACATTGGAGCATTGTTTGGAACATTTTAATGCCTATAAGCCACATCTGTTTCAGTCATTTCAGTGTATTTCTTGTACTTAGTAAAGAAACAGATAATCAATTGACTCAAAACACAGTTCCAGTGGGTATAGAAAAGAGTCACCCCTTCAAAATATTCCCATTTTGTTGCCTGAGATGAAGACACACGAGAAACAATTTTTCCAGCTGTATTTAGTCAGTTCAACTTATAACAGCGAAGTGAAAGATAGCAACAGTTTACAAAACAAAAAAATTAATAAAAAACTGATATAAAGGGTACATCCTTCCTAAAAAATCCTTGTAAACTCAGTCAGGTGTAACAAATCACCTTTGCCTTTTTTTACACCAAGCTAACCTGTGATCAACTGTACACATTTTGATTAGTTCAAAATAAAACTGGAGAATCTTCTTCCTGAAGACTCATCTGTTCAGAGAGCGTCTCCTCTCCTAGTCCATGTGCACTACTCTTACATGAAGATTTAGCACTTAATACTCTCCTCTGGTTCTCACACTGTCCTGAAACGTGAATGTGTCCTCATATTGTTAACCGCATTGGATAAAAGTATCTGCCAAATGACTGTAATGTAATCTAACGTTAGTGCAACTGAAAGCAAACAGTTAGTTATGGGTGGCAAGGCACTGTCAAAAGATCTCAGAGATAAAGTTGTGGACAAATTAGACACACAGTGGGTGAAGGAGAAAGAGGTGAACGTTTTTGCGTGGCCTAGTCAGAGCCCAGACTAAAACCCCACCAAAAAATCTGAGTAATGACTTGATGTGGTCACAAACCAGTCCGACGGAGCTTGAACACTTCTGGAAAGCGGAGTAGGCAAGTACAGATCAGTCAAGATGTCCAAATGTGGTAGAGAAGCGGTGCAAATAGGGTGGTGGTGACCTAGTGGTTAGGATACTTGTCTCTGGACCAAGAGGTCATGGGTTCGAATCCTACCTTTAGCACACCACCACTGGGTTCCTGAGCAAGACCCTTAACCCCAAGTTGCTCCAGGGAGACTGCCCCCTGTAGTTAGGGAATGGAAGTTGCTTTGGATTAAAGCGTCTGATAAATGCTGTAAAAGTAAATGTCCCAACAGATTCCACAAGGTACTGACACATAGGGGGCGATTCTTTATCCATCTGACCGGCTTCTGTTATAACAGACCTTTGAACACTAAGGCCCGGCTTTACTAAGATCTTTAAAAATCAGTACTAATTTGAGTGTGCGGCGACTTTGCAGGGGATTTACTGAGGAGAATTGCATAGATGACATACAAAAAACATGGATTAAAAACCATTACACATTCAGATATCAGAGAGGTCTTAGCTGAAGTATAATTCTATAAACTGTACAAAAGAAGGATTGAAAAACAGCAAGTAATAAAAGAATGACTGAGGGAAAAATACATCAAGAGAAATGCAAAAGACCAAATATTAACATACAATAAAACTCAAAAAAATGATCTGAGTTATTTTAGCTTTTTAATTTGATCTGATTAGATTTAAAGCCCTGATTTAGGGACATGATGGACATTTAATTGCAATAGGTGTCCGTTAGTGCTCTATAATACTGCAGTATCAGATATATGGAAGATACTTTACTTGCTTCACTGCCTACAGCACGTTCTCACTCATGACAGACTGTTTCTCCATGAAGCTCCAGTGATGATCAGATCTGAGAGCAGAGTGATCAGAGCTGCAGTCACGAATCTGACTGATAACTCAGATCAGAACGTGTTTAGATAGGATCTACTTTTGCACTGATACTGATATATCACACATACAAAGTAACTGCTGACATTAGTGAAGTGTTCTTCAGTTCCGGGGCTTCAGTACAAATGTACTAGTGTTGCCAAAACGGTAAAAGCTGAAACTTTTTCACAAGTCTGTGTCTTGTTTCAGCTCATAAAGTATTTAGAATATCCTGGAACAAAACTCCTGGTCCTGGTCTGGAATTATTTCTTGCATTCTGAACCTTTAGGCTCCTTTTAAAAAATGTATATGCTTTTAATTTCTTATGACATTCCTCTGTTTCCCAACTTTTTATATCAGATGCTTTGTTTCTTTTTCAGTAACATTTGTGTTCTTGTTTACGTAATTGGTTAGTTGTTCTTTATTGAAATAATCATTCATTACTGGATGAGTATAATCATTGGAGAGAAACTAACTAATTTCATTTTATACAAAATGATCATTTTAACAAAAAACAATAAATTATCTGATTATACATTATAATGATAGTGACAGCAGCTACTGTGTGGGTCGACATCTTATTAATTTATACACAGGCTGTCTTCAGGCTTAGTAAAATGCATGCAAGCACTAAAATCATCATTTGCATTGACTCTGCCTTTTATTTTTGCACCGTTTGAAAGGAATGCCCAACACTGTATATTGGTTAAGCCAAACACATAAAACAGACTGCATGGTCTGTTTTGCTCTTTAATAGACACCGTCCTCCACAGACCCTGTTCAGATCAGCCTGCATGTCATGTTATTTTACCTTTACTTAATCAGAATGTTTTGTGTGTAATTACGGGTAACTTGACACAGGAAATTTTAAAAGGACTAATCCTGGAAAAGATCAGCATTTTTTTACAAATATTTCTGCATCATTAAATATTAAGCGAAACTTGTTCGCAGTGGTTTTAAACGGAACCAGACATCCAAAGAGTTCAGTGCCTCTAAAAGCTCCCTTTTGTTTGGCCAGTGTAATTACATTTAAACATTTAGAAGACATATAGGTTCATTCATGGGTTTGAATGGTAAATAAAATTTCCATTGGATATTGCATTGAGCTCTGGTTCCATTCACCACCACTCAGTAAAAATCAGCAACGTCAGTAAATTTCTCTACAATGAACCGTTTAAATCCACTTCATGCGTAAATGTAGTAAAAGTGATAGAAATTCAACTTCAAATGGATTTAAACGTATTCAGACCACTTAGTTGCCTTTGGAAACTCGAAGACTTTACATTGTTGATTTTGTACGTTCTCAGCATCGCTTTTAATTTCTTTAATTTCTTTTTTAATCTCCTGTTGAATCAGAATCAGAAAACCGTATTGATCCTGGAGGAAATTGCTTATGTTATGACTGCACAGAGACAAGAACAATATCAAATGTAGTATGGAGTCAATATAAAACTCTCCAGGAAATACACTGTGCTGTATACATATATGCACATATGCAAATGCAACACAATCTAAGATAAGATAAAAAAAATGTTTCTAAACAGGCTCACAGACAAAACATGGCCTTTTTCCTCCCCTAGTTTCCCGAGACTCTGAGTGATGCGAACTCTCCGCAGGTGTTTGTGTGTCTAGCCTGGTTTTGCTGATTCACGTCTGTCTCTCAATCAAACTTGCTTTTTTCCGTCCCTTGCAGCAGCAGGAAGGTCATCGCTGTGATCCGGAGTCACTGTCTGCGGTGCTCTTTGTGTGGATGGCTTGAGAAGAGGCTGTGTGCTTGCTAGTGTCCTGTCAGGTGTCAGGCTGCATTAATGCTGCTGGATGGCCGCTGTATGTATTTGTATGTACGAGCGTGTTTGTGTGCTGAATGCAGGGCAGGCCGCAGGAGTGAGTGAGGATTTAATGATTTCTCAGTAGCCAATACATGCTCCATTATATATTCCACTGCGGACTCCCGCAGCCCAGAAAGTTTCCAAAAGATCCATAAATCACACCGCAGGAAGGATCAATGAGGTCTTAAAGGGATACTCCAGCCAGAATGAAAAATGTAACCACTGCTGCACTGGTAATAAACATGTGCACTCGCGTCATACAGCGATGATACACCACACTGTTCAAAAATCATTAGTACAGATATACCAACATATAAAATAAACATTGTCTCAAAGATGCAAAGCAGTCCTTAATTATGTAACTACAGTGTTTTTTAAGGTACACTACATTCCTATGGGAAATGGGTTTATTTGTACCTTTTTTTTAACCCGTTTTTAAGTAGAAAAATGCAAGCCTACAGACAAAGCAGGTTAATTAGAGTCAATGCAACTTTAAAAATATAACAGTAATGAACTGTGGTACAATTATGTTCCCTAACTAATGTTACTTAAGATGTACCCTTGAGTGTACCACCCAGTGAGATTTTCTGGATTGAAAACTTTAAGAAGCTCCCTCTGATGATGTATATTGAAGGTAGTAGGAATTTTAAAAACTACTAAGTGCTTTAGGGTGGAGTTTTTCCCAATTTTGTTCCAAACCGAGCCATCTTCTGTTCCACCCACTTGCCAGGACTCCTCCTATTATGTGAAAGCACCGACACTGTAAGGGTGAAGGTGAGCTCCTCAGAGTCACATGAAGTTCCACTGCAGCTTTTCAAACTCAACGCCGTTGGACAGCATAACAAACTAAAACGCCAATTCTGTTACATCAGCTACCCGATGAATGTGCTGGCTAGAGCGATGGGTCGGGGGTTCTAACCACCCAGAGAAAGTGAAACCATTTGTGTTGCCTTGGACTCCTGGCCACGAATGGGTGCAGCACTACCAGGGATCAAACTTGCGATCTCCCAATGTTAGGCCCAGTGCTTAGATAGTTCCACCCTGGGGCGGATTTTCGAGGCCTTGCTTGCTAATGCAGAATGACGCAGTGTGCTAGTGGTCAGGATCTCTTTATTACAATGGAGAAATTCTCAATGGTGTCTTTGTGTGATGAATGCCGAGTACTGTAGTGAGAAAACATTGATACAGAGACAAATCTGACGCACCATTCTGTCAAATCGATTGTGCTGAGGGATGCCATGCTCCACAAAACATGACAAATACTTTTTAGTTTTAGGCCAATACGCCCATTTGCAACTGCTCTTGCTTTTATTTATTTAATCGGGTTTTCCTTTTTTAACCAAACTATCTCACCACACAGGTGCATATTTCAACTGATTACACCTATTTAGAGGGATTATTTGGTGGGTAACTGTACACTAGTGAGGTTGGGGTTTCTGTTAAAGTGGCCAGTGAGGGTACTCCAGTTGAAATCTCAGTATACGCACGTGTGTGGGGAGTGAGTTGAGTTTCTAAAGGGTTTATAATACACAGTATGAGGAGTTTCTTTTAATGGGCCTCCTGACCTACAACTAGAGTTTAATATGATATTTATCTAATTATGTCAAGAAGAATGCATCCTTCAGTTTAATTGGTTTGACAAAATTGTGTGTCTGCATCAATGTTCTCTCACTACAGTTTGTTTGGCCCTTCATTGGTGGTCCGTTTCTGACCACAAAGTCGTTCTTGGCTGGAAACCTTTGTTTGGTGGACTGTGTAAAACTGTGCCCAGTTCACAGTACCATATACTAAAATGCCACGAACATGTCAGTCATTTCATTTCATTTACGGCATTTACCAGACACTTTTATCCAAAGCGACTTCCATTCCCTAACTACAGGGGACAGTCTCCCTGGAGCAACTTGGGGTTAAGTGTCTTGTTCAGGAACCCAGTGGTGGTGCTGGAGATAGGATTCAAACCCATGACCTCTTGGTCCAGAGGCAGGTATCCTATCTACTAAGCTACCACCACCCACTACTATTATATTATAACATTTACAGATATGGTACTGAACAGGCAGGGACAGAAGATTCATTATGCAATACATTCCCCTCTGTTATTAAATATACTAAAGAGACCCAAGCTGAGCTGGTAGACACTTAACATAAACGAGCAATGATGTAAAAGCCAAGAGAAGGAGGGAAATAAATTCATTGTTTTATGTTTTATGTGCACCGCAAAACAAAGCATAACTGGAAGAAAGTCTAAGTGTAATAAAACAAAGAAACTCTTTGTAACTGAAACAAATGAAGAAATATATCACTTTCAATGGGCTTATATGCAGGACCGGCGTGTCTCACTGAGCTGCCTTTTCTGCAGTTTCACAACCAATAAGAAAGACTTTACGAAAGCGAGTAGCCTGTCCATACACGCAAAGTATACAAGGTTGTTAGACATTTTTAGTCCTGTGATACCAGATTCTCCGCACAAATAGTTTTTCAAGTAAGCCACTATTCCATATTCATTCCAATTACCTGGTTCCACATCCAGTATTATATTCAGTACTTTAGCTTTCAGATAAACCCTGCAAAAAAATCTCTCACATGAAATGGCAATTATAGGAAATGACCCTTTAAAGTAAAGTAAAATGACCATTTGTCATACGAGAACATATTACAGCACACAGTGTGAAATTCTTTCTCTGCATTCAACCCATTCACCAAGTGAAGCAGCGGGCAGCCAGAAACACAGCACCCGGGGAGCAGTGTTTGGGAATGGTACCTTGCTCAAGGGTACCTCAGTGGTGCCACTAGTAGTCCTGGGATTCAAACCCACAACCTTCTCATTGCAGAGGCAACTCCCTAACCACCAGGTCACCAGCTGGCAATAAAAGCATGTAATGTGACACTGAATACTTCCAGTATTTGCTAAACTACCTTACAAACTGTTATTAGGCTATCAGGTCATCACCATTTTCTATTTTATTCTTATTGTTCTCAAACTGTGGAGTTTAAATCTCCACTCTTCATGCCGACTGCGTGTATTTGGGAGTGCAGTTCATTTGGCCTTTTAGAAAGGGTATGTTTTTCTTTTATTAACTCTTTATGTTAAATTCAAAGGGGTCCAGTTTTGGTTTCACTTCTGATGGCCTGTGGGGGAAAACCGTTTCCCATTCTGGCAGCGGAGGCACATTCTACGGTACCTTTAGCCAAGCAGGAGCAGGGAGACGAGTGTGTGTGAGGGGTTTATGGAGTCATCCACAATGCTGGTGACTTTGCTGATGCAGCACGTGGTGTAAATTAATTTCCTAAACAGATTGTTAAATTAGTAACAGAAACATCATGCCCACCACTTCGCACTCTGGATTATCAATTATCACAGACTGACATGCATGACAAGAAACTTGCCTATAGAAGGGAGAAATGGAAGTATTTTCTATTCAATTTTTCTAATTGGTTAACAGGTTGATTATCCCGCCCCTCATAATGTGCCTTAATATGATGAGCCAATCATGAACGGTGTTTGTCAGGAAGGGGCGTGGTCGGTCAGTGACGCATGTTTAAGGCTGGTATTGCTGTGGTAACGGGCCCGGAGGATTTCTCTTTATTTACTAAACCTTCTCAAACATGGCGAGCAGGCGCTTCTTCGTTGGGGGAAACTGGAAGATGAATGGAAACAAAGAGACTCTGGAAGAACTGATAACGACCCTAAACACGGCCAGTCTCCACGATGAAACAGGTATTTTGTATTTTGCCTCCTGGCGTAGGCTGCAGAGCCTGACTTGATGCAGTGACCTCCAAATGCTGTCATCTGATCTGTGTCGGTCCACCTAGTGCTTGTGATACATCATGATAGTGCTGCTGGTGAAACAGATGAGAAGTGGATACGTGTTTGAGATGCACTGCAGATGCAAAGCACGGAATTAAGTGTTTTTCAATATATTTTTGATTGTGTTCTTTTACTGTGCTTGCAACTGTTTTTATTATGAAGCTAAGTTAGGTAATATATCTGAGTGCATCAAACAGTTTGCAGGAGCTGGTGTTCATTCATTCGACAGTGAAATTACTGAATTAACATGTGTATGTGTGTGTTTTCAAACGACACACAGAAACTGATTTTCGTCCAGTCAACAACATTGAATTTAGTGAACAAACCTTCTGGCTTAGTTAATGTTCCTGGTCATATTAATCAGGATTTGTCATACTGTACCATTTCTTGCCATTGTCATACTGTACCATTTCAAATTGTCTTAGAATGATCTGAAGATTTGCCCCCCTAAAATGTGTTTTTATTACATCAGCATGTACCTGTAGAAAGGTGTGTGTGTGTGTGTGT
>JBBJLS010071454.1:0-11091 GCA_037577275.1 Bryconaethiops microstoma | reverse complement strand
GTGTGTGTGTGTGTGTGTGTGTGTGTGTGTGTGTGTGTGTGTGTGTGTGTGTGTGTGTGTGTGTGTGCGCGCGTGCGCACTGATTAGCCATAGCATTAAAACCACTTGCCTTTATTATACATCCCCCTGTACCACTAAAACAACTCCAGATCTCAGAACTTGTGCTGTGGTATCTGCACCAAAGTTTAAGCAACAGATCCTGAAAGTTCTGTAAGTTGCAGGGTGAAGCTTCCACGGATCAGACAAGTTTGTCCAGCATAGATGCTCCATCAGACTGAGCCAAGTTAACAACTTGAGCTCTTTGTGATGTTCCTCAAGCCATTCCTGAACAATTTTTGCAGTGTAGCAGAGTGTAAGAAAGAGGCCTCTGCCAAAAATAGTCTGCAGAAATGTAAGTGGTAGGTGAATCATTCAAATAAACTTGTTGCCTAATACATCCCACTTCTTAACAGGGGCCCTTGTAAAGAGATAATCACTGTTATTCACCCATTTCACCTGGCAGTGGTATTAATGCTATTGCAGATCACTGTATACATGCATTATGTATGTGTTTATATCCATTTCAGTACAGTAGTGTTTATCTGCCCTTCGCTTCAGCGTCTCTTCCTCGGATGTATTGAATTGAAGACCGCTGGTGTAGATATAGTAAATCGGGATATTTTCAGGTGAAAATGTTTGTTTTGCGCCCTTTTACTCTCCCTCTGTCTCCTTTTCTCTGTGACGTTCTCACAATAGCACTGTCCCTCCATTTGTTGTTGCAGCATTTGGGACTAGTGGTGCTCCAGTGTGGTTGTGAATCAGAGGCTGACTGCTGTGGACCGGAATGGGCTTTTGCCAAAAAGCAGCTAACTACACTCAATCACTGTCACAGCTCACAACCTGTCACATTCATTTCCTTCTCCCTCTTGCAGAGGAACACACTTTAGCAAACACAAAATGATTGCAGGTCCATTTGGCTTTGTTCTCTTCAGTTAGGATTTATTACTGTCACTATGTCTTTTAATAGCATCCCCATAAAGTTTGTCCAGATGATGGAATTTGACTAGGTCAGTCCCCTCCAGCTGTTTGTTAAGCCTGTACTGGTCCAGATCATCAGCCATGGTTCTCCTGAAAAACATGTCCTATGAGTCTGTCAGTTAATTTATTGATAATTAAGTTAATAATTGATTTTTTTTTTTTTTAGCAATCTGATTACTTGTTTATATCTACAAAACATTTATAGTTGAAAACACTTTTGCAAATGGACGTATGGGAAGGTAACTAGAGAGTCTGATGTCTGAGGTAATTTGATAATATTGTTTAGGAGTCAATTCATTGCATCAAATTCATTGATTACATTCTTTTTATATATTTCCAGAAACACACTGGATACATAAATGTAACTGACAAGTACTCAGTAGTGGATTATAAACGGTTAAGTTATAAGTCGTGCCTGCTGTTGTTTTATTCCATACTTTACCAAGTGTTTCTGTAATTGATTACACCTCGCAATGTGATTGCCTGAGAGGCATCCTGTGAGTGCTTTTATCTCCTTATTATGGCACTGCAACTGGTGGGGGCGGGGGCGGGGGCGTGTGTCCAGAAGCTATGGAAAACTGTATGAACCCCCAAGAAGAAAAGGTTGTGATGTGCACCTCACGTTTTTCAGCACAGCATGACATCCCTTCCTTGTGCTTCCCCAGCAGCTCACAGCCATAGTGTTTTGCTGCCCAGCTTAGTCATGAATTGCGTGCAGTAGACTTCTGACTGATGATCTGTTTGTGATGGCCTGCTGCCACTGATTGTAAGCACTTATGAAAATAGAGACTTCATTAGTTTTCTTTCTGTGTTTATTTTTTCCCCCTCATTATTTCTTTTTGTGAAGTAGCTTTTCAGTTAATTATGCGTTATTCTGATTTTAAAATGATGCTGACTGCTGCTTAAGATTCATGTAGTAGCCTGTCTAAGACATGTGGTGTGTTTTTAATTAAGCGGAGCACTGAAGTTGTTGAGAATTACTTTAGCACTCCAGAACGAAGTGCGAGATTTCAGTCTTGCAGTTTAGCCTTCTGTTTAACACATTCAGCTCATGATTCACCTCATCAGCTAATTAAGGTTATTTGGTGTGTTAGAAGAGGGAACTTGCTAATCTCTGCAGGGTTACAGTCTTCAGGGCCTACGGTTCATAACCCACCTCCAGTATGTTAAATGTCCTGTAAAAACTAATTGAAATCATTTATTACTACTGTGGGTGGATTGGGGAACCAGAATGTCTCTGTTGTAACAAAATCTTAATAAAGTCATAACAAAAAACAGAAGTGGTAAGCTTATAGGAGCAGGAAAAACTATGTACTTAACTAATGCGTATTAATTATTTCAGGTAAATATGGAATATTTCTATTAATCACATGCTGGGAAGAGCAGGTGGTGTTCTACAAATGTGTTAAAAAAAAAACAAAGTATGAGTGTCTGTGTGGTTCTTCTCGTTCTTCTATTTTTCATCACTAACCAAGAGTGGATCGTTGGCCTTGGCTTTTGTTCCCTTCATTCCTTTGTCTGGCCCTCCTTTTGTTTTTCCTCTGGATGGTGATGTACGGCTGAGGCCAGTTGGCAGTAAGCCGCCCTCCATCTTTGTTAGTCCCGACTTAATTAAGAGCTTTAATGAGACTGCAACTAGCAAGAGGCAGCCATGAAGTGTTAGCTGCCAGGCTTATCGCTTTCTGCTCCAGCATGAGCGAGGAAAAAAACAAGGAATACAGGAGAAAAATTGCCTATGTTTCAACATAAGAGGGTGCATTTCAACTTGGAATGTAAATTTCCAAACTTACAACGATTCTTACAAAAGATTAGAATGCATCGTGAAATTTCATATTTCTCTGTGATTTAATGTAGTTAAACTTTAATTCCTCTTTTTTTTATTTCTGCGTACATATGACCAAGATGTCGACAAAGTCATTCAGAGTGGTCTAAAGAGGAATGCTCAATTCAGAATTGTTCACATAGGAACCAGTGATAGGAACCAGATATTTGAAGAGTTGATTTCCTCTGAAAGGTGTGTTGTGGTTAGGAATGTGCTCCCTGATGTCTGAAACATTGTTTTACAATAGATTTATCTTTTTTTGGCCTAAAATATCCTTTAATGGAAGAGAGGTTCAAGGCAAAATAACCTCCCAAGAATTCAGGGTGATTACCATTTTAGCACCTTCAACATAACATATGAAACTCAGGAGACGTGTAGTTTGACTGGTGGTTCTGGACAGCAAATAATATGACTATATTTAAATTACAGGCATTGCAACCTCTGGTTCTATGTAGTTGTGTAAAGATTGTTGGTCAGTTTCTCTTCAAATCAAACCACTCAGAAGTGTTTACATCTCAGCTATTTATTTTATGCAGAATTTTTTAAAAAATGGTTAAATTATTCAGAATTATTCATTCACAAACGCACGTTATTTTTCACACACATTGTAATAAAACCCCATTTAACACAATAAAAAATAGACACGATTTAATCACAACACATTTGTTGCATTTGTGTGCTAGGCTATTGTATTTTATTTTTTAAAGACCTCCAATTTATATTTAACACTCGAGCACCACAGCATAACAGAGAGTAAAGCACAGGTGGGTGATTTTACATTTTAGTACATTAAGTGGGTTAAAGCAAGCTATTGTTCAAGCTTTGAACCCATATGTAACACATATAGACACTGTCTCATATAAACATCACTAGTCACTTGTCTCATGTATCATTTTAAAACATGACTGTAATAAATATTGCATTGTTATTTTTACTATATCAGTTGGATAACTTGCTCCATCCTCCATTCTCTGCCACTCTCAGTACAGTCTCATTCAGTTCACTTATGTTTTTTTTGAGTTCATGTTAACATGAGTGTGGTCATTCAGATATCTGGTAATATTTATACAGCTTTCAAAATTCGCGTCAGGTGTGTTTCAGATGGTGTGCGTGCACACACACAAACAATAGCTGCCTGTTCCTCACACACGTTAACCTGGGTACATTTTGATGCTTCTTCTGTTAAAAGAAGCACCTTCAGGAAAAGAGCGTAACCAAAACTTTAATGCCTCCCTGCTCACTGCGCAGGACCCGAAACAACAGCTTCACAATGCAAATAGTGCCCAAGAGATACATTTGGAATTCACCCATAGTCTGCGCGGCTCCCTGGTAGACATTTGGTGCATTAAGTATGAATGTAAAAGCCTTATTTTTTGTAGCAAACTACATAGGGAGTAGGAAGCCACTTAAAATTTCACCTTCCTTACATCATTTAATACACATTAAAAGCAAGCTTTTAACAGATATTGAAAATATCCAATAAGTTATAGAATGTATCAACTATGGTAAACAATTTTCTTGACCTCATCTGATCATTTTGTACATATGAAATATTGAAACCAAAATTGGGTAATATAACATGGATCATAAAAACATAATGCTTTTTAAATTTTTTGCGTTTGAAAACAGTCCAAACATACTACCCCCCCCCCTCCAAAAAAGTCCTCATATTAAACTGAACTAATTATTAGATATGATTTTAACCCTCTGAAATCAATGTGGCCGAAATTCCACACTCAAATGCATATTTGTGTGTAACAGGTCTTGCCCATTGCCCAATCCTCTCTCTCTCTCCTTATCCTTCTCTGCTCATTTTGTCTCTGCCTCTCTTTCTTCATTACTCCCTCCTGTCCACAACAATCACCTTTGTTGTTTTTCATCTAACCCACCCCTCTGTATCAGCCAGATGAGTGGGCTTCGTCGCACCCTGATTGGCGAGTCGGTTTAATGGTGTGTTCAGCACTGTGCTGGATATCAGCCTTCATCTGGGTGCCCCTGATTCCTTGACAGTTTCTGCACACAGACTCGAAGCAAAACACCTAGTCTCAGCATTTTGATCTGCAAGCCCTGGATATCATAAGAATACAAAGCAGTAAAAAAAAGGGTAAAAAAAAAGTGCTAATCTCAAGTGAGCCAGACGTTTAAAAAGCTTGTACATGGAGAGAGATGGTAGATATGATGGTAGATGGTAGACTGTGAATATGCTAAATTATAATGCATTATTAATGCAAATACTACACAAAGTGGAAAATAATATCTCTGTTTCTCTTTTTCAGGCTAGAGCAGCAGTTGTATGGCCAGGGATTCCTCAGTAGTAATCAGTGCTTTCATCACAGGAGTTTTGGGAGAGAAACACGTACAAGTCTTGTCTTGAACCATTACCTCTTATTTGTTCTCTCTTTTGGTGGAAGTAAGGCTGATCTTCTGGGCAGATGTTGGACATTGGGCTGAGGTTGGGGTGTCAGACTTCTGGAGACCCAGAGCACTGCAGAGATTAGCACACCTAATTTAACTCATGTAACTAATTACAGAAGCCTTCATGAGTTGAATGTGGTTGGTTAAGCCGTACTGGAGCTGGATTAGTCACTGTAATTTAAATGATGGGATGACCTGTGGGTTTTTTCAATACGAATCCAGAATGCATGTGAATTTGATAGTAATAATTGTAGAGTGAATGGCTTTCTGCCATTGGCTGAGCTCCCTCAGTAATAGTAGTCCTGTTCCAATCCACCTCTCTAATGGAATAATGGAGTCTGCTAAGAGACACGACCATGCAGCATGTTATTTGCCAGGTTTCCATCCAGCTGTCAAATTAAATTCAAGCGAATAACTGAAATGTTGCATAAAATCATGCAAATGAGGCTGACTTTCCATCCGCTCTGTACAAGAGAATGAAACTCTCCATCATCTCATAAAAACACTGAGAAATATGCTGAGAGTCTTCAGAGGAACCTTTAATGTTGAGCAGCCAACACCGAAGCCACTTGTCTCTTTGTTTAATTGCATATCTGCTTAGGAAATATCCATTAATGAACTGCAGGTACCTTATATCTGTTTACTCTCTTATATCACCCATATGTTTTTGAGAAGGTAAATGTTGATTTCTTCATTCTTTTGCTAGTACCTACAGCCTTCTGTCCTATGTTGTAGTCGTGTACCTGTGGTCTTAAATATTTGTTGTTTTGAGGGTTTTTTTTTTTAAATTCAGTATGCCAAATATGTATATAAAAAAAAAATACTTTGATGGAAACCTAGCTGTTGTTCGGAGTGTGTCCTGTGGTGTAGTGCAATTATCAATATCCGGGCTGTGATTACTGTCCAGGATACCTGTGGGGTTTTGGAGCAATTACTGTGCTATGAAAAAATATGATTTTCATAATTATTGCACATTGGTCATAGTGAGTGCTTTTAGATCTTTTAGAAACTGAATGTAGCATTAGACAAAAGACAGTTTTTAATTATTGTTCAATTTATTAATAGAGCAAAGGTTCCATTATGTAGTTTACATCAGGAAAAGTAGTTTTCTTTGAACAGACTGGTCTAAAGTGCAACTTTTCAGGCAGCATATATCCTTTTATATCTGCTGTAATCCTATAAATCCAGAGCCTGAGTTTTCCACATGGGTAGTGGTGAGGTATGGGGTAAAGACAGCGTCTGTTTACCTGTCCAGCTGAAGCTGAATGAGATAAGACGGTCATCTAAAACAGAAAAGCAAAACCACTTCTGAAGGACTGAAGAGAAGCAAATGAATTTTCTAACAGTCAAAAGTTCAAACCTAAAATTTAGTGGTGCTCTGGCTTCAAAACATATCACTATGTCTGATCAGGGTATTAATTTTAAAAGGGCTGGTTACGTTTTTTATGAGTGATTGATTCACTTGTTGGATATCTTTGCTCTTTAAATAAATTATGTAACTAAAAATGTATTTGATAATATTCTTATTGTCTATTATGTCATGTTTTAATATCTAAAAGCATTCACTGCAAAAAAATATATATAATAATATAGACCCAAAGTAAGGGGGCTAATACTTTTTACATATATTTTACATAGGAGTTAGCCAGTCAGATACACAAAACTAATCCAGCTTCGGCAGTGTTTTAGAAGAGGGAAAACACCAAGTCTCCAGGACTGTGGCCTTCCAGGACTCGAGTTTGACACCCCCGAGCTGAGGTGTTGGGATCATTTTTGAAGCTTTACGTTGTAAAACGTTCAGATAGAGCCAAAGTTCTTGGAGAACACTTGACCGTCTGAGACGTTGGTACTCTTTGTACCTTCTCTGCCTGGAACGTTCCACAACGTCTCGCCGCAGGAGCTTACCTCTCGATAGGCTGCCTACAGTTTTTCTTGGCAAAGTGGGTCAGTTGCATCAGTTCTGTGAGTGAATATATATTTATGGGGTTCTTTCCCATGGTGAGCAAAGGCTCTTGTTGCGTTTTTCTCTGTGTGCTGCATCTTATTGCTGGATTTTCTGCCTGGTGTGACGTGCTTGCTGTGAGAGCAGTGTGAGGTGGGCCTCGGTTTCTCTCAGCACAGAGTTAAGCCACTGTTTCAAATCAGCATTTGTCAGACTTGCTGACAAACCTTTTCAGTCTCTTCTTCAGGCTGCACTGACCTGTGTTGGAAACACTCTGAATGTTTGAATCTGTGGTGTTTTGATGGGGTTTTTTTGGATCATGATGTGAGAGAATTGTGAATACTTCTGGGCGCAGATATTTTCCCCTCTGCTTTTGAGACGCATCTGTGTTGCATTTTAAATGCTTCTTAAATAATGTGTCTTTATTTTTGCAGAGAAGCAGCCTTCCCTGTAATAAACATTTGTCGACCGTCACTTGTCTTTTTATGCTTTAGTGAAGCCATAATCACCTGCCTGTTAGAGGAAGAAAAAAATCCATCTTTTTTCTTTTTCACCTCATGGCCTGCTTTGATTTGATTTAAAGAGCAGCGGTTTGGGAATTCGAACCACGGCAAGATATTTTCTTCAGTCGGTTGCTGCTTGATGTTTGAGTGGCAGTTCTCTTCTGAATGCCATTTTCTGCTAGTGGAAAGCCTTGTCATGAGGTAGCAGGTGCCATCAGAGTATTTCACTTTGTGCACTGTAACTGACTGTCAATGTGGCTCTTAAAGCTTAAACTCCTTTCAGCTCTCAACTCTCGATGGCCCTTTATAGGGCCATAGAAATGCAAAGAAAGATGGATATTAGAGGGCAGCTATGTTATCTGAAGGTCATCACTGGGCATAGAAAGGCAGGTTGGGTAAACCTAGCCTTTTAAGCCACCTTAGATCTGCATTATCACACACATTCAAGCCACACACAGGATGGAATCATGAAAGCTAGAGATAACAGTTGTCAAAGTTATTTTTTAAGTGTCCCACATTTTATATTTTTAATTCTTTTCTTTTACTATTTTATCCTTCTCTATTTCCATTCAGTTTAAACAGACTTTTTTGTTGTTGTGTCTTAGACTGGTTAATGTAAATACCCATGTTCCGCTGTTGGCTGACCTGTATTGTGCTTTAGTCAAAAGCAAGGCCAGGCTGAAAAAAATTCTGGGACTAAACTGATGTAGAATGAACAAAAGAATGTATGTAATGTTTGTTGGTTGGTTTCATGCAGATTCTTTCAGGTTAATGGACTGAAACTTTGTATATACACTATATGGACAAAAGTATTGGGACATAACTGGCCCCCACACAACCCCATCCAATTCCTTTGGGATGAACTGGAAAGGAGATTGCGAGCCAGGTCTTCTTGTCTAACATCAGTACCTGACCTCATAAATACTCTACAGAATTAATGGGCACGCATTCTCACAGAAACTCTCCATAATCTTGTGGAAAGTTTTCCAAGAAGAGTGGAAGCCGTTATAGCTGAAAAGTGGGGACCAACCAAAGTCTGTGTTTGAATGCAAGGTCCCTGTTGGTGTAATTGTCTGGTGTCCCAATACTTTTGTCTACATAGGGTGTGTACACATATATAATCAAGAGTGCTTATAATAGAATAACAGATTTTCCTCAAATGTACTGCGATGATATAAGTGAAAAGCATTGTACTGGCCAGGTTATGGCAAAACAGTATAGTGCACAGCCTCCTGTTGCACATCGCTTTGTTTGTAGTGTATTTTCAGTGCAGTACATTTGCTTCCTGTCGTAGAAAGAAGGACTCTCTCATTCACCCCTTCTGATCTTCTGGCCCTCATTTGCCACCTGGTCACACACTTTAGACTGGCCATTTGTCTGTGCGCGCGCACACACACACACACACACACACACTTGTCTAGAAATGATGATGCCGCTGTAATTACGAGCCACTCCACTGTGCCATTAATATCGCACACACTCTGCTTTCCAGCCCAGGCTGCCAGAGCTACTGCTGCATGCTAAATCTGCACCGCATTATGCTGATTGGCCATTGTTCTGCACTCTCTCTCTCTCACACACACACACACACACACACATGCTGACACTCACTTCTCTTTTTTTCCCTCACTCTCTTGTTTCACACACTCATTTCTCTTCTCTCTTTCTCTATCTCTCTCTCCCTGTCTATCTCTCTATCTGTGTGTCTCTCCATCTCTCCATGTGGGCTGGTGCTGGCCTAGTGTTCAAGGATATGAATCCTACCTTCAGCATACCACCACTGGGTTCCTGGGCAAGACCCTTAACCCCACATTGCTCCAGGAAGACTGTCCTCTGTAGTTAGGGAATGGAAGTCGCTTAGGATGAAAGCATCTGCTAAATATATATACAAGAGTTCCCAGAGCACGCGTGTATAGTGAAAAATCCTAATGTTGGGATTGGGTTAAAAAAAATGTCTAAAAATGCCTATTTTTATAGTATAAACACTAAATATACCCCCAAATATGCTCCCAGTACACTTTAATTTCATTTTAAACTCGGTTTAATACATTACCCGTAAAGAAAATGTGAAGGTAAACCCGTATTCATACTGTACAGTTTACACTGAACTCCCACAGTGCTAGAAACTAAAATACCGATGTTACCCCTGTATAGACTGTACTGTAATTATTGCACAGGTGTTTTCTTTGGTGTGTGCTGTCGTTTAATTTGGTATAAACAGGGTAAATACAGTAATAATTAAATTTACAGTAATAAAAATTACAGGGCTTTAAGAAGAACAAAATGAAAAACACAAGAACACTCGAGACGCTCCATGGGAGAAATTCTGGACTGCAGTTGCGTCAAAGGGCAGTAGCCAATCAGCAGGAAGGAGAAATAAATAACGTTCTCGAATTGGCTACTTTCAAACCTCCCGCCTCTGAGTACAGCGGTATTTCACCATCCCAAGACATGCATTCTTTGTGTTCTCTGGACAGTACCAAAAAATTTACAGTTAAATTCAGCTACAGGAAATGTAGCTGAATTTACATTAATATTTGTTACAAAATAGTAAATTATATTTTTCTTAATTTAGCACTTAAATGTATGAAAATGTATATATTGCCACGAAAAAAGCTGCGACGTCTGGGCCTCGTCCGCCACGCCCCATCGTCCTTGTGCAGGATTGTTTGTTTGGGTGCGGTGCTTAGCAACCCAGAACGAGGATGAGGGGGTGTGGTGAACGAGGCCCAGACGTCACAAAAGCAAAAAAAAATGCGGAGGATATCTGTAGATTCCGCAGTAGTGCAGGGGTTTCAGTGAACAATTATTAGTTCGGTTCTCAGAAAATATCCACGATGGACTGAAACCACGATCGCTGATCCACGTTAAAGTGGGAGTTTACTGTGTAATATATTTAAAAAAAAAAAAAATACACACATATATGTGTATGTGTGTGTATATATATATATATATATATATATGTATATGTGTGTATGTATGTATGTATGTATGTATGTATGTATATTAGGGCATTACCAGAAAAGCCAATTTGTCGACGCGTTGACGTCAGAGGCACAAGTTGAAGACCCCTGAGAGAAGTCGACAAGTTGTGTGCTTTTTTTTTTTTTCCTCTCTGTGCGCGGTTGTGTACACAATGCAATCTCTGCTTCTGATTGGCTTATGCCGACACGCGTTCCTTTACATTAGCCAATTATTATAGTCACTTCATAAAAAGGGGGGTAACGTCGCTGCAAGGAGGAAACTCTAAACATGAGACCACAACAAGGCGAGAGATATGGCAGCAGAGGCAGTAGGTGACAGACACACATCATATGTGTGGATATATTTCACTCTAGACACACAAACAGGACGGAGACCTGAACAATCTGCAAGTCGGTGTTAAAGTACAA
>JBBJLS010071453.1:0-11091 GCA_037577275.1 Bryconaethiops microstoma | reverse complement strand
AAATATAAACAGTGTAAAACAGTCTAGAACCGGTGTTTGTTCTCCTACACACTCGCCGTTTGCTGCTCTTTCTCTCAATGCTAGTTATATGCCACTAGCTGATTTGACCTCCGTTATTATCATTAGCTTTGCGAATGTTTGTCCAGCACAAGCACAACCATGTCTAATTCCATTTTGTAATTTTCAGCATTTTCTGTTTTTCACATTGCGTTTTGAGATGCTCTCTCGGACCATCCCTCTCGTCCTCCCCCCCAAATATCATTCCCCTGTGTTTCATTATGTGATACATACGGCACGTTTTCTATTAAAGATTCACTCCAGAGTGACCAGGAACGTGGTCGTGTTAATAGATGTTGCCATGCCCCTTAATTAGGGATGCGCGGAGGTAATTGAATGCCCAGCTGACACCTCTGGCCTATCAGAATTCATTAAGGCATTTCTTATTAGCATTCACAGTTCCCTCCGGAAGCATTGGGGGAGAAAACATTTTGAAGCCAGCAGTCTGGATCACACATTTCAGAGATGAAACTTGCAGATACTTTTAGTATGCCTTGATTACAGACGTCAAAACCGTAGGGTTAGCTTGGCTGAAACCTCTTTGGACCCTGCCAACCCTTTAAGCAGAGCGTAATGTGTGCAAAATCCTGCCACTGACAGTGTGTAATTATAACAGGAGTCAAACTGAGGGACTGGCGCTCATGGCAAATGATATAAGAGCATTTTGAGGAGGAATTCCAGATGGCTTACTTACTGCTGCCGTTTGATGGTGGACTTTGCCGGCTTTGCGTGTGAGTGATCTTTTCTTGGTTGAGTGTGGTTTGTGTCTCTATGTTTTCTAGTGTGTATCTGTCCGCCATGGAATATGCCACACCTTTCTAAAAATGATATACTGTTGTTCAAAGGTTTCAGTGCCTCTGGTTAAATGACATGAAAAGTAGCCATTGCTAAAGTTGTGAGATGTGATGGAGTGTCCACAAGCAACAGGATAAGCTCCAGCACCCCATGCAACCCTGGTTGGGACAAGCAGTGCAGATAATAGATGGACAGAAAAAGTTATGGCACATTATATAATTTATGTTTGTATTTTTTGCCAATATATTAAAGTCAGAAAATAAATGAGAAATTCTGCACTAAAACGTGTGGACTTATTTAAGCGCAAGTAATAATGATTCTGAAATCGGTAATACTGAAAATAAATAAGGATAAAAACCATGGTTTAATTTTTTCATCCATTTTCTAAACTCCTTATGCCTAACCAGGGTTTGGGGAGGCGATCCCAGGAGTCATGGGACAAATAGCAGAGAAAGGTCACCAGTCCACCACAGGACAGACATACGAAAAAACACATTCACAACTAGGGGCAATTTAGCCTCTCCAATTCACCTGATGCACATGTCTTTGGACTGTGTGAGGAAACCAGAAACCAAGCGAAAACATGCAACCTCCACCCAGAATGGACCTTCAGCTGCCCAGGACCGATTTGCTATGAGATGACAACCCACTGCACCACTCATCTATGAGATGCTTTATGAGCTAAAAGAGCAGTTATATATACCACACATTGCGTTGGTCAGGTTGTTTCATTATACATATTTATACACAGAAAACTGTGTCAAGTAAAGTTTATATCTGTAGCCCATTATTATACACAAAAGTCATTCAATGTGCTTTACAAGAATAGAATAAAAGAACAGATTGAAACAAAATCAAAGAACAGAAGAAATAAAATAATGCAAAAGAAAATGAATTTAAAAAGATTGAAAGTGCAATGGAAGTGCAGATATGTATGTGCAGAATAGTGCAGTTTTTAGCATCTTTTTAAAGCGCCAGTTGGTGCAGATCTGATATTGATGGGCAGCTGGTTGGACAGCATAGTGGGTAAACACCATTTCATCAGGTTTAGTCTCAAATCAGCTCTACCAGACTTATATACATCAAACAGAGATGTATTTAGGAACCACATTATTAAGCGACTTGTACATGATGAGAAATGCTTTGAAATCAATGCTGTACCAAACTGGGATCCATTGTAATAACCTGAGAACTGGAGTGATGTGATCTCTTTTCTTGGTTTTGAACCCTACACTTGTATTTAGTTGTTGATCTTAGTGCTTAATATTGTATGAACTGCCACAAATTATCTTGTAATAATAGGACAGCACAATATGCACAAATGCTTATCACAATTTAGACCTTCGCAATACAAATACACTGACACGTGCCATATCCAGATGGTCCTCTGAACTGTCAGGGAGAGATTTATGATGAGTTGTGATCATCCTGACAACCTCACAGGTGTTCTTCAGATGTTGGGATGAATCAAAGCAAGGTCGTGAGAACGAGTGAGGAACTGAGGTATGAACTGTGTCTTTATACTTTTTAGCCTGTAAAGATTTCAGCTAACTATATATCTTGAGAACACCTATTATTAATTTAAAGTGCTTCTTCCAGTAACACTCTGAAGTGGATGTGATTTACTCACTAGTGTCTTTTGCACAAACCTGCCCAAGAAGGAAGAGATACCAAAAACTACAAATGCTGAAATTCATGTAAATAAAGATTGTACATGCCATTTAAACAGCTCTGGTGATAAAGGACCCCTGAAAAGTGTAGTTTTTTGGGACCTGCCTGGAGATCCCAATCAAAGACATTTAATTTTAATTCAAACTACACACTATATGTAGCTTGCAGAGCTTCCTTGCTGAGCGTTGATTATGACCACCATGCTGGTCAGTCAACAGCATTAAGAAGGAACTGTGATGTTAGCTTTGATTTCCACCTCATCTAGGGTTGATAGCCATGATTGTGGATTATTGGGATGGACAGCTTCTGTATTAGCGTCCAGCACCTCTTTCTTACCAGACCTCTCCTCAGATGTCTTACTGTTTTAGGTTCTGCTCGAATATCTCTTGAGATCGGCAGGGGCCCATCCATTCTCTGGGGCCTCTTGTGTTTATGTGGCTGTAAAGACCGTAACTCTGAGTTCTTCACCAGAGCAAAGAGAAGATTGAAAGCTCTAAAAGCTTGTTTTGTATGTGATTTTCTGAAACAGACTTGTTTTAGAGCATATTTTCAAATGGGCAGTGCTGCCGATGGTAGTGGACGGTTTGCTGAACATCATGCGCACATTGTATTCTCTGAGAGTTTACTGTGTCTCAGGGCTGATGATTATTTTATACGTCTGAAAAGTCTGGTGTGGGAAACAGAGTCAGAGTGAGTGATGGCGAGGGTGCATCTATGCCCTTGCAGTAAAGAGGTTTCTAGCATGAAAATGATAATCTGAATTTTGAAATAAAATGCAGCAAAGAACACACTGAAATCAATCTAACACTGATATAATATTGATGGGGCTTCTTTGGACCTCTCATATTTCTTTAGATCACCAAAAAAGCGGCAGTTTCAATACATGTGAACCAGTTAACAGCATCAATATTTATATTTACTGTGACATATGACTGTGTAAATGTGTTATCTTAGTATGCATTTAGAATAACTAACCTTGTTTCATATCTTATAGACTGGGACTGGCTCAACTTTTCCACTTGTGTACTTTTGGTTCACCATCAGAGCACTAATGGATTTAGGCCTCGTTTTTTTTTCAACCCTTATACTGAAGTGTCACACCCACTACAGGCGCTGCTAATGAGCTGATTAATTGGATGAAGTGTGTTGGCAGCAGAGGAACCTCTAAAACCTGTAGGGCATCTTTACCAAGACTGGAAACAAGAGTTCGTATGCTGGAAAACATTTGATGCAGTATGTAAACAGTGCTAAACATGATTCACAGCCTCATCCATATGTTAAAATACAATTTTTGTTTTTCTGAATATTTTTTTGTTGTTACACATACCTGCATATTCAGCTTATAGTAGTTTAGACCACTTTTGTACTTGTGGTAAAACTGTTCCATCTTTGATTTTTGAATGACACACAATACAGGACAACCAATTAGACCCAAGGTTATTTACATATATCTGTCACAGGCACAGTAACAAAAACAGCCTGTTTAATCAGAATCTGAAAACTTTATTGATCCCTCAAGAAACTGCTTGACTGCACAAACACACAGAGACACAGAGGAACAAACAATATTAAATATAATACAAAGTCAAAATAAAGGTCTCCAGAAAATACTCTGCTTTGTGCTAAATACACAAAATGCATACTGTGGACGGTAAGAGAGGTGGACGTAAATATTATAGATAAATAAATAAAATTACTGCTGAAATAGTTTACTGATTACACACATAATGGTTGGGAGTTGTTATTGCATGTACAGTAACAGTGATGTAATTAGTGACATAGCACGTGACAATACTATTGCAAATAATAATAAAGATATTGCACATAATGATAATGATTTTACACAAAATGCTCATGTATAGAGGTTGGTGACTGACGTTGTGCTAATTGTGCTTTTTTTTCATCAACATCGTAAGTGAACCCTTTTCCCAGCTTCAAGTATGACACGCACACACACACACACACACACACACACAGGACCACTGACCATACCTTCCACATCCCTTCCACTGCCATATCTGTATGAGATCAAATAGGAATTTAGTATCAGTGTTGAACCATTATGCTCTAACTACAAAAGAACCGGTCTGCCGTGACCACACAGTGAGCAGTTAAGACAATGAACTGGAGACTCTACTGGCTTGTGAAGTGATTGCTTACAGGGAAAAGCGTAGGACTCCCTAATACCGGCACACATCGCTCACACACCTGCAACACCCAGATCAATTTCAGCCCATGTTAGAGACCTGATTTATTTCCGTGGGTCTGAGCTACTCATCATATTGATATTCTTTCTGTTTTACTATCAAGCGTCATGTGGTACTATTTCCACTGAGGTATCTTTTATTATGTGGATATTTATAGTTCAAAAAGAAAATAATATACAAAGCTGTTATCCTACTCCACGTGGTTAGGTTTACTGAACACAGTAATTTGCAGATCAGCTCCAAGAAACTGCAGTCAGTTTCATTCTATTAACTCCACATATCTCACTAACTTTATTACTTATTTTATAGCAGGGTACAGTTTGATATTAAATACCACTATCACTGGAAACCATTTTAAAACATGCAGTTTACTCCAAATATAGTCCAAATATAGAAATGAAGCAACCAAAGTGGTCTGTTTTGAATTCATAGGTTTTGTGATGTCACAAACATACCAACCCATTTACATATATTCAGCATACAGCGGTTTATCCTTGCCTGTTCAAAATGAAGTTGTAAAACGTGTTTCATCCCTGACTGCTTCTTGAAAGAGGCACAGAACTTTACAACCAATCCGATTTAAGGTTGTTTTCATACATAAGCCTTAAAAGAATAATTAAATCAGCCTTTTAAATTCAATGGTTGGAAAAATGTGAAATGAATTATGACTGTTTTTATAAATCTACTTGGCTGCTGACTATGTTCCATAGGTGATGCTGGTATGCAACGGCATGGAATAATGTGTTCATCAACATGGGCTGATGTGTTTGGAGTGATTGGTGATGTCTCAGCATTACTCTTTAAATTATCTATCTAATACTTGTCCTCTGTTTCTGTTAATTACATAAGTGTGTAAGTATGATATCATAATTACATAGTTATTACATAATTACAATCATGTAATCACATAACTACATTTAACCATTATAGCCAAAAGACAGTGAGAACTTTTTAAAGGTTTAAATAAATGCCAAGAAAGGGCATTGAGGATATTCATGCTGCAGTAATCTGAAAGCTTAAGTGGCAAGGCCGTCCAGCATTCAAACGCTGCTCCGCCTGAAAAGCTCAAAAACATACAGCACATCTCTTTCTTCTGCTCCTCTTATTTGCCGTAAGCCGTCGTGTCTTGATGGCAATGCCAACGTTAACGTCTGTATTGTCACGTGGCACGACAGGCTCTTCAGGCACAGTTGAGTAGCTCAATCGTCCTCGATTCACATCACCATGCAGACAGACCAGCTGAGGACGAGCCCTTCACAAACGTGATCGGTTTATTGTGAGGTGAGGCTCTGCTTGGTTGCCGAGCCACATCTACACAATATCTTTTCAACCCCTGTCGTGACTCCTAATAGATGACGAGAGGTAGTGCGTTATCACGAATAATGGTTCAGCTGTAGGGCCATAGATCATCAGGGCCGTAGATCATTATGGCCTTAGCTGATATAAGGCATGGACTGGAGTTTTGTGTTGCCTGTGTTCAACAGCTCTATAAAACAAAGCAAAAGTAAACCGAAGAAGCCTCAACAGATGTGCTTTTGTACCAAATGTCCTTGAATTTCACTAAAAGAGTAAAGCATTTTGCGTTATGGAGAGAGTCACAGTCACACTTTTTTCCAGAATCTGGCCGAAGTGAGATATAACTGCGTCTTCAATCACAGCGCCTGCTGAAATAACTTCAAACAAGATTCTTCCATCCTTACATTTAATACTGGACCATATGGTGGGATGCTACATATGTTTTGCTCCATTATCAACTACCTGTGGTGAAATACTGCAGCTGTTATGCGATGACATATGTCCCGCCCAAAACCTCCTCTTCACTGATGGCTACCTGCTGTGGCTGTCTGTATCATATGGCAGAATCGTTTCAAGTGTAGTAACAAAGGCTGTGCAACATGTGTATTGCATTTCTTTTAAGGGGCCAAAGGGTCATGTTTAGTGAGGTGGACAAAACTGGTTCATTTCGTATGTCTTTTCATGCATAGTGGTCTGAAGCTTGGATCTACTGGAAGCATTTAGCATCTTCTGGGTCAGTGGAGTCACCTATAGAAAGGAAACATATGTCAGTTGGACCCACGCCATCCACTTACTTTCCAGAAGCAGTTAGTGGTAGATACTTTGGGGTGGTCGGTGGTTTCAGGGTTGGCTGTTCATTTCAGCGGACATAGATGGTCCAAAAAAATGGCACTCAGATCTATTGTAAAGGGTCCATATCCAACAACTGCTTTGTATCTCATCATTTTCCTTTAAGCATTTTCCACAACGTTTACATACCACATCAAACTTCAACAGAGCCAGTAACATTGTGAAGGATTGTTCCGACCCGTTATACAGAATCTTCTCTCTTCTACCATCAAAGCTTCCACTTTGGTTCTGCAAGACTGTGCAACAGTTCCATACAGCAAGCCCTCAGATCTCTGAATGCACATAAATGTCCAGTCTCTGGTTAACCAAGTACATTCCAGTGAAGCACCCACCCTATATCTTAAATACCTCTCATAATCACACCCTTGACGTCGAGTAGCTCCTGCACTTTACTTCTGTTTATTGCCACAATAGGCACACTTATGTCCTGTTGATCAATTTGATAAGTTACAATTTGCACTCACTCAATGTGGTTCAATGCTGCGGTCTCCTGTGCAATAATATATGTATGGTGCAGTATTATTCATTCTGGAAGGTTTATATATTTCTTTCATACATGACTGTACACTACTAGTTACACTACTGTATTCCTACTTACTGTATAGTTTTGTGCTTCCCATTCAACAATTACATTACGATAAGATAAGATAAGATAAGATAAGAAAGAACTTTATTTATCCTGAGGGAAATTCTTTTGTCCTAAACATGCTCAATGCAACAAGAGGAATAAAGATAGACAATCAAGAGTTTAAAAAGAACAGAAGAGTAGTCATAGTGCAAATGTCATAACAAAATAACTCTAACAAAGTTACAAATAACTATAGCAGATATTATAAAATAACAGATTATTAGTGCAAGTGGTTATGAAAAGTGACTTGTGCCATGAATAAAAAGAGAGATAGCAGCATGTGATGGGGGGGATGAAACAATCATTCAGTAACATACAGATGAGTAAATAAAAAGCAGATGAGCAATATTGCACAATGTTATGTTACCCCATGGTCCGTGGAGAAACGTCTCATCACACTATGGAGAAATGTAACTTTTCAGTGATATGGACAGTAGTGTGGCTCTCTGACTCTGATTGTAATCAGTGTGAAGGTGAGTCTGACCACTACTGCCCAGCAGGCACGTGTTAAAATGAACTCCCTTCTACGAGTGCCCCTGCTTTAGCTGTTTAAGGCCGTATGTTTTCTGGACGTTGGGAAGATGGAGTAGCCCGAGTTGTCAGTAAGTGTTCTTTATTCTCAACATTGCGATAGAGTAATGGACCGTAATAGACATCTCGCCACACTATATCAGCCCAGCGAACAGGAGGGATGGGAGGCAGGCTCCGCTTTAAGTGTTTTTGGCAGCTTAACTGATAGTAATGAAACATAATAGGCAGCCATAATAACTGTCACTATTACTTAGAGAGCCTGTGAAAGGAATAAAAAGAGCAAGCTTGAAAGGAGGCCCTGATCTGTTTTTATTCTGCTCTCCTTTCATTGTGTCCTGTATGAGGTAACATCGTGATCTTTGACAGAGATAATAGTGAGTAATCAGTCTTTTTACTACTGTGTGAGTGTGTGTGTGTGTGTGTGTGTAAGAGAGCATACTGTGGTAATCTTTAGCTGCTGAGCGGTTAGCTTCTGCTGAGCTGTTGTGATTCAGCATTACGTTCACATAGGAACTGTTTCTAAATTTAAAAATGTGTGTGTGTGTGTGTGTATGTGTGAGTGTATGTGTGTTTGTTTGTGTGTATGTGTGTGTGTGTGTGTGTGTGTGTGTGTGTGTGTGCAGAAAATCAGGCCGAAACCTACAGAACTAACACAACTGACCTTTTGTCTGTCCTGTAGATTTATAACTCTGCTCCCCTGATATCTGACCGTGTCGTTGACAGGCTTGAGAAGGACAGTAGTTGTCCAGTTTTGTTTCTTGTCCAACTCTCACTGACCTGAACGCCAAACTGGCTGCAGGCATTGTGGTTCCCTGCTACATCCTGGACTGGTATACCTCAGTCAGGGCTACAACTGTGTGTGTAACTAGTGTGTGTGCATGTGTGTGTGTGTGTGTGGGTGTGTGTGTGTGTGTGTGTGTGTGTGTGTCGAGCCCAGGAAATCCCCTTATCCTTTGACTCACACTGACAGCCCTGTCCTTGTACTCCACTCTCCCGTTGATATTGTTTGTCGACTGTGCCTTCCAAGAAAAAAGAAATTGGACAAGTCGCATCCCTTTCATCTAGACCTTTATTTTCTTTTTTTTCATTATCTTTTAAATCTATCAGAATACAGATATGACTTCTTATTGTTTCCAGTATCTGAAAATAAATAGAAATGGGTCAAACTGGCTGAAGAATGCCATGTTTTTCAGTGAATTTGGCCAAATTCTATTTTATTGAGCATATGGGTTAACTTATGTTCATTTAGAATGCCAATTAAACACTTGCAAGCCCTGGAAATGGTGTGGTTTGGCCATCCATTGTGCTACTGCAAAATCCCAAAAAAGCCCACCATTGCTGGATATCTGAAGTACTGGTCATGCAGAATGATGAGGCATAACTACAGCTACCTTAAACATAGACCAGCCATCGATTTTACCATGAATGCATCATGCAACACAACGTAATATCTGTTATAACCCACTACAGTGGACTCTACAGCTCCTCCCTCTTTCACACATCTACACAATAATCTGTGAAATAACCTGATGCTACTTTGTTCTGCAATTTCTTTTTGGGTTTAAATCATTAACATATTGTGTATTATATTATTATTGTGTGCAGTAGTCTACTGTTTGCAATATATTGCAATTTTCTTATCGATCATTATGTGCAATTGTCTTACCATGTGCTGTTTTCTCAATAGGTGCTAAATCATTTAATTATGTGCAATATCTTATTATTATTATGTGCAAAATATCACTATTTTCAAATATCACTACTTACATCAATATTATTGATCTACTACGGCTCTCTATTACAGCAATAACAGACTCCCAACCACTATTGGTTAGGTGGTAGTAGTCTAGTGGGTAAAACACTTGCCTGTAAACCCAATGACCACAAATTTGCAGGTTCAAACCTTCCCACTTTCTACCATCGTGTCCTTGAGCAAGACACTTAACCCTCAGTTGCTCCAGGGGGACTGTATTTGTTTTACTAGTATTTCACTTAACTGTAAGTTACTTATCTATAGTTTTAATACCCCAGCATTCATGTATATAGCAGTATATTTAATATTGATTTTTATACTTTATATTTTATATTGCTCTTGTCTCTGTGTCTCTGTGTGTCTGTGCAGTCATAACATAAGCAGTTTCCTCCAGGATCAATAAAGTTTTCTGATTATGATTCTGATTCAATGGGAAGCAGACAGTAACCAGACAGCGTTCTCAGCAGAAACAGAAGCTGAATGAAGGTTTGTATACTTTCGTACAGTCTTCCACGTTTCAGACAAAAGGTTCCGAGACTTTGGTTGTTATGTGGGTGGCAGATTCAGACATGGCAAGTAAACTCACTCGAGTTTTCAAACTTGCAGCCTTGGCATCTCTCTTGGCATCGCTCGTTGCTCCTATGGCGCTCAGCACTGGCACTGCCGTCTGTGCCTGCCTGGTGACTTTGAGCCTGACCATTAGACCGCTGCGCTTGGCATCGCACGCTGCCAAGAAATGACTCACGAGGAACAGAGCCAGACTTTTCTGTCTCTACCTGATGATACTGTACTACAGTATTCGCTCAACTCACAGCATGAATGGTATTTTTCAATATTGGAGATAGGGTGCGACATTGAAGGGATGTTCCATCGTTGTTATTTTTTTCTTTTTTGCACAAAAAAGCTTCCAGTGTTTCCAGCTGTTTCTCAGTGCCCAGCATACTTTTAGAGGGGGCTGTGGAGTGTAAAAACATTCCCTAATCAAAACCGTAGGGACAGCTGGCCTTTAAAACCATCTCTTAGGAACTTTAACGTCCACAAGTAAAATTATTATTTACCCAATCATTCACACTATGCCTCAACTAGAATTGCATCACTGCCGTGGATTTAATAGCTAGACATGAAAGAACTGATCCACATACACAGTTAAATATATACATACACTATATGGACTTTAATAACTTTGAATTCAAAGGCATAGACTTTAATATGAAGTTGGTCCCCCTCTACAGCTATAACAGCTTCCACTCTTCTTGGAAGGCTTTCCACAAGATTTTGGAGTTTCTGTGGGAATTTGTGTCCAT
>JBBJLS010071452.1:0-11091 GCA_037577275.1 Bryconaethiops microstoma | reverse complement strand
ACATATATACATATATATGCATATGCATGGAGGACTTTGGCATCTTAGTAATTGACAGTTTGACAGTTTTCTTCATCAAGTTATGTTGTTATTACTCCGGCAATTCTGGGTACATCCCAGTATGTCACATTTTATTCTGTTTTGGTCCTATCATGATAGAGATGTGACAGATGTGAGAGACCGTGCTGTACCAATTTCAAACTGTTCCTCAGCTGTTAGTAGTCCACACTGATTTCTGAATGGATTTGCTGCTGGGGGTTGTCCTGAGGGTTTGGCTTGGGTGAAGATTGATTGCTTTCTGAAGCTTGCTGAGCCAAGCTTGCTCTGCGTGGTCGTTCTGAAGGATTTTCTCTTTAGGTTTTTCCTGTCTCCAGCTCTAATTGAATCTGTTAGGAAACGTACCACTTCACTGAATGGCATCCTGCAGGTGTGCTTGTGGAGAAGAGCTGTGTAATAATAAACTAGTCCAGCTAACATGAAGATCTCTAGATGTGGATGCTTTCTTCCATCAGACAAAAACACATGGTAGCAGGAACAGAAACACTTGTGCTTCAGAATCTGTTTGTTGTCGTCTTTAACCCCACTCTCTCTGCACCACTCTGTCCTGTCTTCTTTGTTCCTTAGCTTCACTGTCCTTCACTGCCTTGGTCATAAAAAGTCCTACCAGTAAGGACTGTAGGAGGCTCAAATTGCTTTGGCTAGGAGTGTGTGCGTGTGCGTGTGCGTGTGCGTGTGTGCGTGTGCGTGTGTGTGTGTGTGTCTCATACTTTTTCAAGACAAAAGGACTTACCTCCAAACCAACAAAATGTTCCTGAAGTGCTTATTTTTTTATAAAAGCCCTATCTGATTTTTTTTTGTTAATTAAAAAAAACATATTTTTGGTTACTCAGGTTAAGAACAAGGTTAGGATAAATATATAGTGTGTATATATAGATATATAGACATAGACATATAGATATGACTCTATAACAGGTATATAACTAATTTTCTATTATAATTAGTTATAAACCGAAGATGATGATGGTGATGATTATTATTGTTGTTGTTGTTGTTCTTATTATTATCGATCAGTCAGATTTGGGATCAACACTTTGAGCACTTTCTTTGTAATTAGGCCAAAACGTTAAACACAACTGTGTTAAAATGTGTGTGTTAATATCAGAATAAGAGTCTGTTTGTGTGGATTGTTTAGAGAAAGTTGTGTCAGTTTCTAAAACTGTCAAACTATCTGCTGAATAGTTTGACAGTTTTTTTGTTTTGTTTTTTTTTTTTACCAATTAACTGTCCAAAACACCAAAATCACATACATGTAAATTGTTGAAGCAGTTACAAAATTACACAAAGAATTTAAATTACAGTCTAACAGCCTACAATCGCCATCAACCAAAGCTATATTCTCATTGCCAAGATGTTTAAAATCGATGAAATGCTTGAAGTTCTTTAAATATATTCCTTTAAACGCTTCTTATGGTCAGACGGGTGTCTGACTTTGAGATAAGATAAGATCAATCTTTATGGTCACTGTCACTTTTTCAAGGGAACAACGAAATTTAAGGTGCAGTCGACTCAGTGTGACGCATAGAGTTAAAGACAGGAAATAAAATAAGATGGAGTAAATAACAAAAGGAATAGTAATATTTCAGTGTAAACAACACTGAAATGGTGTTGTTTACAGAACAATAAGTTTTCGTTATCATTAAACCTCTTCTACTTACAAAAACAAATATTGAATAGGGCTTTCGCAATGAAGTATATTAGGAACATAGCAATTATTTTGAAAGTTAATCGACTGATCATGTGCAAACATTGTATATCAGCAAACATTTATTTTTACTTAAATGTAACCCGAAACAGTTAAATCACCTGCTTGATATGCTGGCCATTCTCCGCCAAGGCATGGACTCTGCAAGACCTCTGGGGGTCCCACATGTGGCACGATAACATGAACTGCAGATCCTTTAAGTCCTATGAGTTAGGAAATGGAGCTGTAAATGTTGGTCCAGCACATCCCACAAATGTTTGATTAGTTTTGAAGGCCTTGTCAACGTCTTGAATTTTCTGTCACATTCCTCAAACTGTTCCTGAACATTGTGTGCAGTCTGGCAAAGATTATTTATCCTGCTGATAGAAGTACCTATTGTTGGGGAACATTGTTGCCATGAAGGGTGGCACATGTTAAATTGATGTCCACATGAACATCACACTCCCCTGGCTTCTTCTTTCAGTGTGTCCTGGAGTTATCACTTCCCCAAGTAAAGAACATGACCCGGCGTAAAAGAATTGTAAAAGAATCCACGTAAAAGAATTGGGACTCGTTAGTCCAAGCAATCTTCTCCAATTCCTCCATGATCCATATCTAATGCTCTCATTCCCAATGTACTAGATGGTGGACAGGGGTTAGCATGGGCACTCTGAACAGGCTGCAGCAATGTGGCCCCGAGCTCTCCAGGTTGTCATGCACTGTATATTGTGTGATATAACCCCCAAAACCAGCCTAAAAAATTTGAGAACCCACTGTAGCCTCTCGTGCCAGTTTAAACCAGTCAGGATAGGCTTTGTGGCCTTCATGAATTGATTAACCTTGGGTGCCCCTTACCCTGTCACTGGTCCTTGGTTTGTTTGTCCAGTGTTTGAAGGTGTTCACTAGTGCTGACTGGGAGCACCCCACAACCCTTGAAATTTTGAAGATGAATACTGGAATGTAATTGTGTGTTTTAAATGTGAAAATGATTTAGCAGTTCAACAATAAATATACAGTCAGTTAATGAAATACAGAAACAATTTTGAGAGAATGTCGCTGCTTGTTTCGGTGGTCTATTAGTGAGAGATAAATAACATTAATGTACACAGTTCTTTTATAATTATAGTGCACAGTAACATCCAGTCTTCCACTTCCACTGAATCTCCTCTCCTCTCTCTGTTCATTTTATACTGTATGTCTTCTGGTCCTCAGTCAGCTTCCTTGTCTTTCGGCTGCCACACGTGCTCAAATCCAATCTCAGATATTTACCACAGCCAAATCTAATCTCTCTGCCCTCTGTATCACTGCTTTTCCACAGAAACACACCTAGCACCAGACCAGGCAAGAAGAGCACAGAGTAATAACTGCCCAGGGCCAGAGTAATCACAGGCAGGTCGCGCTTCCTCAGAGCTGTATTTTAAAAGCTTTATAGACGCTGTCAGAGTGTGGAAAATTGCCTTAGAATGTAGACTGGAGGGAGAAATCTGACTGTCAGGTTTGTGCACAGGTAGAGGTAGATATGCGTGTGTACAGTGGGGCAAAAAAGTATTTAGTCAGCCGCCGATTGTGCAAGTTCTCCCACTTAAAAAGATGAGAGAGGCTGTAATTTTCATTATAGGTAAACCTCAACTATGACAGACAAAATGAGAAAAAAAAATCAAGAAAATCACATTGTCTGATTTTTAAAGAATTTATGTGCAAATTATGGTGGAAAATAAGTATTTGGTCAATAACAAAAGTTCATCTCAATACTTTGTTATATACCCTTTGAGCATCACAGGTGCATCAGCACAGCAATACCATAGATAAGCTTGTGGTGAGACGCATATCAATACATCGACAGCAACAACAGAAAATGCAAAAAGGTCTATGAATGTAACATGAATACCTTAATTATTATAGGGTATTTATCATGCACAAAAAGCACAATGTCATGAAAAACAGGACTCGAATAGGACTCGAATCCCAGGACTGCTGGCATCAGTGAGTTACCCTTGAGCAAGGTACTGTTCCCACACATTGCTCCCCCGGGCACCCCATTGGTGGCAGCCCACTGCTTCACTTGGTGATTGGGTGAAATGCAGAGAACGAATTTCACATTGTTCACACTGTGGTGTGCTCACAAGTGACAATAAGGGGCCACTTTACTTTATACTGGTATAAAAATTAAGAATGACCTAACATTGCTTACTTAAAAAGCGCTAAAACACTAAATCTTTCCATCTTACATTGCTGAGTCACTAGATCATTCTAATTGGCACCAGTAAAACTAAATATTTTTATTAAGTAAAAAAGTTGTTAACAAAGTTGTTATTCTAAATTCATTTTACTGAAAAAAGCCAAACATTTATTGTTACAGCTCTTCACATTCATAGACCACATTTATATAATGAGTTGAGGAATTAATTTTTTTCTATACACTATTCACAAAAAGTTAGGCATATTTGGCTTTCGGGTGACATTTATGGAAAAGGTAAGAAGTTCACTCTACAGTGATTATTATATCATGAAAGTAGGGTATTTAAGTAGAAGCATGCAATGGTGATATCCTCATCTCAAACAATTTATTAAAACAAAAGCCAACAACAGTGGTGAGTATACCACAACAAAAACGGTCAATGTCACAATAACGTGCCATGTGCCCTTGAGTATCAATTACAGTTTGACAATGACATCTCATGCTTTTCACAAGTCGACTTATTGGCTGCTAAGGCATGACATCCCACTCTTCTCGAAGGGCGGCCCTCAGGTCATTGAGGTTCTGGGGTACAGAGTTTCGAGCCTCTACACGGCGACTCAGCTGATCACATAGGTATTCTTTGGGAGAAAGTGCAGGCCATTCCATTCGAGGTACCCCAGTCTCCAGCAGCCGTTCCCTAATGATGCGACCTTGATGAGCTGGAGCATTGTCGTCCATGAAGATGAAATTAGGCCTGTGTTGCTCATGCAGGGGCACAATGACTGGATTAATGATGTTATTCAGGTAGTATGGACTTGTCATTGTACCATTCACAAAGTGTAGGACAGTTCTGTATTGACTACACACACCTGCCCACAATGTAACCAAAGGCTCGGCTGGTGACAACAGTGGCTGATGAATCGTGAACTCCTTCACATCTCCAAAATCGTTGGTAGCCATCATTTCTGCCCAATGTGAATCGACTTTCATCAGAGAACAGCACAGATGCCCACTGGTCCCCCGTCCAGTGTAAATGCTCCCTGTGCCTGGCGGTGTGGTCAGGTACCCTTGCAGGTCGTCTAGCACACAGACCACGCTAATGTAAATGGTTTCGAATGGTCTGACGTGACACTTGGATGCCTCTCACTTCCCTTAAACGTGCCTGGAGTTGCGTGGCATTCATCATCCGGTTCCGCAGGGCACTGTTCACAATGAAGCGGTCGTCACTGTGGGATGTGGCCGAAGGATATCCACTTCTATGCCTTTCTGTGACTCCAGTCTCTGTTGCAACCTGCTGATGAAATACTGTGACACTCTAAGCTCAGTGGCCACTTCCGTCTGAGAACATCCTGTTTGTAGCCTCGCGATGGCGAGGTACTGTCGTCTTGGTCTCACGATGTCAAAATGTGAACACCATGATGAGGAGGACTGTTTAAATAGTAATTCTGATTGAACCAGGAAATGTATTGTTCGATTCATGGATCAAACATCTGTTGTGAATTTTGCTGTTAAGCTCCTTGTCAGAGAACAGCAAGTTGTGTAAAAAGTACTGAAACATTGAACAGTTGGACATTCAAACGTTTAGGGAAGGTCACATTAAGGTCACCTGTAAAGGTTATAGTGCATTTTAGGTTAATTCTGACATTTCACCTGAAAGCCAAATATCCCTAACTTTTTGTGAGTGGTGTACATCACTCAAATTCTCTCATATCTGTGCTGGTGGCTGATAAATACAACCCTGATGCCCTCTAGTGCTCATGAAGAGTAGGGCTCCTCTTTATAGTGTGTTATATTTATATTGTATTATTTGAATAATTACATTTCATTTTATGAATATATCAGTTTGTACATATGTAGATATTAGATAGATAATTATGTATGTAATAATAATAATGAATAAGTAAATAATATATGTATATTTGTGGGTATAGAGAGAGAGAGGGAGAGGGAGAGAGTGATGAATGAGTGTTGGTGGCGTTTCATGTTCAGTGTTTTAATGTATGTGTGTGAAGTTAATACCTGCAGTTCTGTATCTGTTTACCTGCAGGTGAGTCACCTGACCTGTGAGAACAGGAGGGGAGGGGACGATGGGAGTGGCCTCTCTGACCACCTGCTTAAGCAAAGACGAGTCACCACCCTTAGTGTCCGTCTGTCTGTCTGCACTCCTTTCACCATCCTCTGATCCACACACACACACATACACACACACACACACACACACACACACACACACACACACACACACACAAAGAGCGCTGTGTGTATTGTGAATGATGGAGTGATTGGAGGACTAGACCACTGAAGGGGCACACAGTGGAGAAACTCTTAGGAAAGTAATGCATTAAATTTACCTGAGAAATACGTCTGTCCATCTAAGAAAGTGTCTGTAAAGCCGTTTGTTTGGACAGTGAGTGTTTATTTGTTCAAAAATCACATCACAATAAATGCAAATATTTTTTAACACCATCAGACAAATGGTTTTAAACACTCTGCTTTTATATTATGACATTTAATGTCAAATAGTCATCAATTTTACAAACTAAAATGTGTACTATAAACTATAAACTGGTGGGTTTCCGCCCTTTTAACACACACACACACACATATATATTTATAGTGTTGAACTATTTTTTCACCTTTTGCTTCCATAGATCCAGACTTAGACAAGTAGTCTTTAGGAACAGTTCTCCAGGCTTCCTGAAGGACTTTTAAAGACTCATTTTCAGTCCAGTTCCTGAACCTGACCAGTTACAGAGGAATGTTTTTGTTTGTTAAGACACACAGTGACCTGCGTATGAATCATCCAAGCAGAGCAAAGCACATCTAACTTAAGGCCAGAACCAGTGAAGAAACAGGTGCAGATGATTCCAGATGATCAGGTGGTGATCAGTATACTGGTGGTGCTGAATGCTGAGTGGCTGGAACTCCATTATCTAGGCTCCTTGTATCTTTAGGCACTTTGCAGCCTGTCTCAGTGAAACATTTGTTCCCATTTCTTTCATTTGATCTACTCAGTATGCCAAAGATAAGACAGTTTAACAGACAGAAAACAGTATTTGTACACCAACAAGGTGATTCAAAGCAAAATATAAAGAAATGAAGGAGGCCCAGGCCTTTTGTTCGGGTACTGTATGTATAAGCAGAGCTTCTGAGCACACATGTAAGGGGTTAAAGGCTCCCTGTTAGATGCATTTCAACTTTAAACTCCGCCCTGTAATCCCTTCTGGAGCAAGCAAATTGGCCCTTTGAGGCAGTAAGAGGAGAAGCCATTGAGGAGAAAGGAGGGGGGGCGGCTATTCGAGTTGGAGTGCAGTAATAACGGCCTAATTAATCACATTCAAATTCGCATAGAATACACACATACGGTACAATAGCGCTGTTGGCGTACACCAGGACTCCTCTGTCACATGGGTTCTCTGTCACATGGGTTCCTCTGTCACGTGAGTTTCCTGTCAAGATATTCAGGTCTCGTTGGGAAGATTCTTCTAAGGTGAAAGTTTAAAATGAGCTGGTCAAGCAGTTAAATGTAAATATAATTCTGTATACTCTAGTAGGTTGAATTTAAAGGAACAGCTTGGCCAAGGAACACAATTAGCCCACCATAGCTTTTAAATCGACCCCAGTTGTGGTCGGTCAGTAGAGATTTATCTTTAGTCTTTAGAGTCCAAATTTATCTTTAATTTAGACCTGGAGCTACGAGGCTAACATTACTAATACTAGAAGTGTAACAGTCACCCAAATCTTTTAATCACTTAAACGCTCCAGCCTCTTCCAGCTCTTCATTAAGGTAGACCAGACTTGTGGATGTGGTTTAAGACACAGTATGGCATTCTGTGGGCTGTAAAAATGAACTTCTTTGTTGGAAGTGGGAATCAATATAGATATAGTGTTGTGTGTGTGTGTGTGTGTGTGTGTGTGTGCGCGCGCGCGTGTGCGCCCACTTCTTGTCTGATGGAATTCTCAAGTCGGACGTTTAACACAAAGCAAATCAGGAAAGCGGGAAGTTTAGGATGTTTACAGCACATGACCTGACTTGCCATCCTCTCCACATACACACACACACACACACACACACACACACACACACACACACCCTCCCTGTGAGTGTGTGTGTACCCTGAGGTAGTGAGTCCACCTCATCATCAGCGGGTCAGGAGGCTCCCTGCAGACTGGAGGGAGGAGTGTGTGAAACAAAAATTATTTCTCTAAAATATTCGTATTAATCAGTTATAGGCTGACTTCTAACACATGCAGTACACTTTTATACACTGTTATATACTTGTTACATGCTGATACTTATACATTACTGATACACTATTTTGTACATGTTACATACAGTTTTATACGTTATACACTATCACACATTTTATACACTAGTATATACATATTACACACTCCTCTAGACACACACACTATTCTAAACATTATGTACACTTACATTTTTGATATACACTCATGTGTTATACACTCTATTCACAGCTACACTATTCTGTGTTATATACTTATATTCACCCACTCTAATATACAATATACACTAATATACATTGTTAAACACTTGTATATGTGTTATATAATGTTATATCCATGTAGTATTATGTAGGTGTCATACACTTATGTACATAGTAGGGCTGAAACAATTATTCGAGTAACTTGAATAATTCGATTCCAAAAAATGTTCAAGGCAAATTCTTTGCCTTGAGGCTTCGTTTAATTTATGTCACCAAAATCCATCTATTTAAAATGTCTCTGCTATCGTATCACTCCCGATTTGTAGACTACCGGTATCGTTGTTTCACATGGAGTGTTGCAACTGATGCACATTTTAAAGATTTAAGACGACGCGTTTATTTTGCTCTCTATGGAAATGGCGGAAAATGAAGATCCCGGTGTGCGTAAAAGGCAGAAAATGTCTAAAGTTTGGGACCATTTTACACTGAGTAAGGCACTGTAAAACGGACACTGTAAAATGGACCTGGCCTACCACAACAGTACATTCTCACATGAACTATACTTCTCCAAGTGGGCTCTGAGCCTCTATAAGGTAGCGTATTTTTACGATTGCTAACTGATATGAACTCTAGCGCTTGTTAGAACGTACAGTATTTGTAATTATTTGTAGGCTGTGTTATGAGTCGATAGTGACGAGGCATGATATGTAGCAAAAGGACCTATCAGCCTGTAGAGTTTGAAGTGCCAGTCTGCTTGCCCCGCAGAGACCGTTTCGGGACTGGTTACGTTCAATAGGTCTTGGGGAGCTGAAGGTTCCTGTAAAATTTCATGCCGGTAGGTGTTTCCCCAGCTGAGCTACGGGGCAAAAAGCTCTGTATCCCCGCGGGCTAGAAGGGCGAACCAGGGCTCGTTGGAAAGGTCTCACGGAGACCTATCAGCCCGTGGAGTTTGAAGTGGCTGAGTGCTTGCCCCACGAAGCAATGCGGCTCGGAAAGTCCTTTCATGTTGTATAACACGCTATTGATATAGTTGTTTATTAATCAATGAACACTCGATTCCAAAAAATATTCAATAGTTGTAGCCCTAGTACATAGTTATACACTCCTGTATACGTCATACAATATTGTATAGACTGTTATACGCAGTTGTATAACACTATACTCTCTCTCTCATGTTATTTTTTTTGTATGTCCGGTTCCTTTCTGTAGAGGTGATTTTATTTTGCAGCTTTTCTTCAGGAGAGTCTGGACTGTCGAGTGGAGACACTGAGCTGCTCTCATCATGCCGCAGTAAATGAAATTTCCCACACCGTCTGAAATAGCAGGAATGTGTTCAGTTTGAAAACAGGCAGAACTTTCCCTCACACTGTTTCTGCTGTTTTTCCATGAAACGGCAATTAGACTTACTGCATTAAACTCATCCTCTCCTGCTCCCAGAATACAGAGAGAATGAGTGTGTGTGAGAGAGAGAGATATATAGAGAAAGAGATACAGATATACAGAGGAGGGGGGAGACTAGAGCAATACAGAGAAGAGAGAGAAACAAAGACCAAAGGGAGACTAGAGTGAAACGGGGACTAGAGAGAGACTAGAGGGAGACTAGAGTGATACAGAGACTAGAGAGAGACTAGAGTGATACAGAGACTAGAGAGAGACTAGAGTGATACAGAGACTAGAGGGAGACGAAGACTAAAGGGAGACTATAGCGTGACTAAAGCGATCTGGAGACTAGAGGGAGATCGAGATCAGATGGAGACTTAAGGGAGAGACAAGAGAGAGACTAGAGATAAGAGAGACTAGAGTGATATGGAGACTAAAAAGTCGGTGAGATCAGAAGGAGACTAATGCTTACGTTGATCAGAACAATGCAAATTTAGTCCTGATTTCCAACATTAATTTACTACAGCATTAATTTACTAGGTGTGAATGGTGTTACTTGTATTACTTTTTGGCAACTTGATTCAGTTTCCTTGTAGCTCCAGCATTAAACCTGAAGAGACAAACAGAAAAGTAAGTCTTGGCTGACCGGGGGCAGGAGGGGTTGAACTGGGTGAATTAGATCTCAGAACTGCCTTTAAGTGGTTCTAACCCATTTTAATGCTTGTTGCTAAGGCACATCAGTCGCCGTGACGTTCCTCTTCCTGTTGCACGGAGACATGAGAGCTGCTTTACTTTCATCTCCAAAGGTTTTTCCCTTTTTCTTTCTTTCTCTCTTTCTCTCTTTCTCTCTGCTCCTCCACCGCAGAGCCGCCCACACACTCACCCTCGCTGTGTTTTTCTCAGGCGTTCCGATTCTGATTTAATCAGAGCTGGGAGGATTCAGTGTTTCTGTGTGTTTGTGGACGCCTCAGCGTGGCGGCGGGTAATAATCCCCTCCGGATTTCGGGCCGTCCTCCCCCGCTGCTCTCGCCTCGCGCTTTTAAGTAACAGGCCTTCAGATTGGAGCCAGGAATGTAAAATATCACACTTGGGGAGGTCCTGAGACTGGAGCATCCAGGCTTCAAACAGCACTTACAGTAAAGACATCCAAGATCACAGACTAAACAATTTAATGGCAAATTCGAATCTGGATGATAATGATATCACACTGTTACCTCTTTCTTTATTAAGACTGCTGTTATGTTCCATATATATATGTGTGTGTGTATGTGTGTGTGTGTGTGTGTGTGTGTGTGTGTGTGTGTGTGTGTGTGTGTATAGGGGTTTTTGTTTTGGTCGATGAT
>JBBJLS010071451.1:0-11092 GCA_037577275.1 Bryconaethiops microstoma | reverse complement strand
TTCCTGCCAACCGGCAGGAGACTCAGGACAATTCCCACATGCACAGCACAATTCAGAAACAGTTTTTATCCCAGTACCATCAGACTATTCAATACACAGAACTGTGGTTCTCTCTCTGTACAATAAATCTGCTCTTCATTCTATATGGAATAATGCAACACACAAGACTCTACACTTTGCACTGCACTGACACTTTGCACTTATGCAACTTAGTCCTGTAATTAGTTATTTTGGATGCATTGCCTTGTCTTTATGTCTCATGTCTCATGTTTTGTCTGCGAGGAGGGTATTCTAGTAAGCATTTCATTGTGCTCTGTACACTATACTTTGTACATATGATAAATAAATCTCAACTTCACTTCACTTCAAATCGACAACTAGTGTTTATCGATTTATGCTGTCTTGTTGAAAAATGCTCCCATAGCACAAATTGACAGCAGAGTCTATTAATTCACTCTACCTTTTCAAAAAATTCTCCCTTTAAGTTTATACAGTTCATACCGTTTCGTCAGTTTGTAAAATGATAATGATGAGAATCAGCAAATAATATGGATAATTGGATTTAATTGGATTTTTAAAAAAATATATCGATTCATGCTACCCTATCGATAAATACTACCTTGAAGCTTATACAGTTTATACTGTCAGTTTAGCACTAATAATGATGAGAAATAATAATATGCATAATCCAAAAATATGTATTATTTTTTAGTCACGTGGTGCGATTAATCAGCATACATTTTTTTATGTGATAATTTTGATCAATCATAGAAAAAATAACGCGTTAAAAAATTCACGCTGATCAATGCCAGCATGTGACTTTAACAAAGTGTAGAATACACTACTTTTAAAGTAATTAATTTTGCATATAAAGAGATTTTTAACAGCAGTGTTCCCTTACACAGCTGCAGTTTCCTGCATATTCCTGTAAATCTCAATGTTAATGTAATCAAATCAAATATCAAACTAAAGCTATTTGCCCCTGCAGGGCATTCACATGTTATCTAATTTGATATAGAAAAACAAGTTCCCCTCAGAGTTCAGAGCATTATGTCTCTAGATGATGTCAGTAGATCTAATCCTGCATATTGCCTACATCATCAATGGCTCCCTATCAACTGGCCATGTCCCATCTGCTTTCAAGTCTGCAGTGGTCACACCGATTCTGAAGAAACTCCTCAGATATCAATAACTACAGATCAGTATCTCTTCTCACCTTCCTATCCAAAGTCCTGAAACGGGCTGCTTATAACCAACTTAACATCTTTCTTTCTTAAAACAGGTTTCAGGATCATCACCAGTCCAGGTTCAAGGCTGTGCACTCTACTGAAACGGCACTGCTAGCCGTTTCCGAAGAGCTTCATGCAGCTAGATCAGCCAACCCGTCTTCTTCCCTGATTCTTCTTGACCTTTCTGCAGCCTCTGACACGGTTAGCCATCAGATCCTCCTGGCTACTCTCTCTAGCCTTGGGATCTCGGGCACAGCCTGGCAATGGTTTGAATCCTTCCTTGATGACTGGAAGTACCAGGTAGCATGGCAAGGCCCCCAGTCTGCCCCGCGAAAAATGTCCACTGGTGTACCACAGGGCTCGGTCCTTGGATCGCTTCTCTTTTCTCTATATGCTGGTTCTCTTGGGGATGTAATAGCCTCAGAGTTCAGAGCATTTTCCTACCACTTTTATACAGAGCATTTTCCTATTTTCCTACCACTTTTATACAGATGAATGCAACTTATTTTCTCTTTCCCCTCCAGTGATGATCAGGTCTCGACCCGCATCTCAGACTGCCTGGCTAACAGTTAAACTACTGGGATATTGATCTGGTCAGTGAAGTAGCAGAGGGGGTTGTTAATCAGTTTCAGCTGTTTTGGTATTAATGAAAGAGGGTCAGTGTCACTACTGGTAGCATGAGGAGATACCTGGACCCTACAGAGGTTGCACAGGTAGTCCAACTCCTCCAAGATGGCAGATCAAACCGTGCCATAGCCACAAGGTTTGCTGAGTCTTCCAGCACAGTCTCAGGAACATAGAGGAGATTCCAGGAGACAGGCAGTAACTCTAGGAGAGTCAGACAGGGCTGTAAAAGGTCATTAACCCATCAGCAGTCTGTGCAAGGAGGAACAGAATGAGCATGGTTTGGTGGTGGGTCAGTAATGGTCTGAGGAGGTGTATCCATTAAGGGACACAAAGACCTCTACAGGCTGGACAAAGGCACCCTGACTGGCCTTAGATATCGGGATGAAAACCTCGGACCCATTATCAGACCTTACGCTGGTGCAGTGGGTCCTGGGTTCCTCCTGGTGCATGACAATGCCCAGCCTATTGTGGTTTCCTGGAGGATACTATTGACTGGCCCCCATGCTCGACTGATCTAAATCCAATAGAACATTTTTCGGACATTATGTTTCGGTCCATAGACGTGCCTGCCACATAATTTCTTTTACTTAGATATAGATATCATAAAATTATTGAAAGGAAAACATCTTTGTTGAACACAGAAGTGTCACAACAGGAATGACGCGCTACTGAGGAGACCAGGTGTAGCGTGAGGGAAGGTCCCAATCACCAAGATACACGAGATTGCTGGTACTCACGCGCTTTACTATGAGAACGCTCCAATGGAGTAAGGGTTCCCACCAAAGGAACTCTCGTTCTCACACGCACACAGAGAGGGTAAAGAAAGAGGAGGTATGAAAGCCCCAGAGTACTCACGATACCAGAGGATTCGAGTCGACACGATTTGAGCAGGATCTCAAATGTCTGTGTGCAGACCTACCGTTTCTTCCTGTATTTATACCCCCTTCGTGACGTCACTTCTGGCACCGATTGGCGTCACGTGACCCGGTGCGTGTGACAATCCATCGACTCGGACCAGTTTCCCAGTCCCTGCTGCTGAAAAACATCCCCACAGCATGATGCTGCCACCACCATGTTTCACTGCGACGATGGTGTTCTTAGGGTGATGGGATGTGTTGGGTTTGTGCCAGACATGGGATTTTCTTGGTGGCCGAAAAGTTCAATTTTAGTCTCATCTGACTAGAACACCTTCCTCCATGCATTTGGGGAGTTGCCCACATGCCTTTTGGCAAACTCAAAATGTGCCTTCCTATTTTTAACACTAAGTAATGGCTTTTTTCTGGCCACTCAGCTCTATGGAGCGTATATATATATATATGCCTTGCAAAAGTATTCTACCCCCTTAGCTTTTTACTTATTTTGTTACATTCCAACCTATAATTTAAATGTTTTTTGATCTTATTTTATTATATGTTATATATCCTCCCAATATATATCCTCCCTATCCCACCTATGCTCACTATCCTACATATCCTCCTTGTCCTACCAATCCTACCTATCCTCTCTATCACATCTGTCCTCCCTATCCTATTATCCCTATCATACTTATCCACCATATTCTACCTGTCCTTCTTATCTTTTGTATGATCCCTATCCTACCTATGCTTCCTATCCTCCCTAAACCCCTGTCCTCTCTATCCTCCCTATCCTATCATCCCTATCATACATATCCTCCATATCCAACCTGTCCTACCTATCCTATTTATCCTCCTTATCCTACCTATCCTCCCTATCCTCCATATCCTCCATATCCTACTTATTCTCACTATCCCACATATCCTCCCAATCCTACCTATCCTACATATCCTCCCTATCCCACATATCCTCCCTATCCTACTTATCCTCCCTGTCCACCCTATTCCACATATCTCTCGTATCCCAACTATCCTCCATATCCTACTTATCCTCCCTATCCCAACTATCCTCCCTATCCCAACTATCCTCCCTGTCCCACATATCCTCCCTATCCCAACTATCCTCCCTATCCTACATATCCTCCCTATCCCACATATCCTCCCTATCCCAACTATCCTCCTTATCCCACGTATCCTCCCTATCCCAACTATCCTCCCCATCCTCCCTGTTCTACCTGTCTTCCCTATCCTATCTATCCTCCCTACAGTTCTCAGAGCTCAATCAAAGAGAACATCAGACTCTTCCAAACACAACATACACTCGTGTCTGAACAATAACTCATAGTGAGAACGCCGAACTGTAGCCACCATAATGAATAAAAACGAGCTTGTTCGTGCTCTAGTCCGCTTTAGTGAAGCAGTAAAACTCAAGACCCCGTTTGGACGAAGAGAGGGGGGTTCTGGTGGCTACGTCATCACGCGCTGGGCCCAATCAGCGTCGAAAACTGCACGCACACACGCTCTGCGTTGTTCTAGATAGAGCAGGAGCGTGCGGATTGGACCGCGGCCCGATGACCGCATTTTTCTCCGTTTGCATAACGCATCGCGTGACCCGCGGGGTGAGTAACGTGAGGGGGAAGCGCGCGGGGGGAGGGGGGGTAGAGGAGAGCTGGGTGGGAGGAGGAGAGCGGGGAGGGAGGAGAGCGGGGAGGGAGGACGGCGTTCACGGCGGTGGGAGGAGACAGGGCGCCTTCTTCCGCGTTTTCCCGGATCTCTTCCTCCTCCTCTCTCTGCGCGTCCTGATTACAGTGCGCTGCACGTTTCTGCGCTCAGAGCCCCGGCTCCCCCTCCTCCTCCCGCCTGACTTTAGTGGAAAGGGAAGGGGAAAAAAATAAAGTCAATTATACAACGTTTCTGCTGTCCACCCCCGCCTCTCTTATCCTCTCCTCTTCTCCTCCTCCTCCCCCTCTCTCACCTCTTTCTCCCTCTCCGGCGTGCGCTCCCCGCCGCCTTTCTCCACATGCGGCGGAGCGCTGGGCCGCGGCGGACCGGCTCCAGCCATGGCGGCGAGCAGCGCGGCCGGCGGCGGTGACAGGGCGGCCGGGGACGAGGCAGGTAAGACACCGGGGTGTGTGTTAGACTCTACTCGCGCTGGAGAGTGTGTATGTGTGTGTATGACTGTATGACTCTGTGTGTGTGTGGAGCGGAAGAGAGCTGGTGCTCCGTGGACTCTGGTTCAGAGAAAAACTAGGTCAGTAGTTCAGTAGAGCAAACTCCCGCAGTCGGGCGGTTTGGAGCCGGATGCGGCTCCAGCGGCCCGTTCTGTTCACCAGGCTTTCAGCAACATGTTGCTATTGTGAAATGTAAACCCTTTGCTGTCTTTCCCATATATGTTGTCAAAATGTGCGGTTTGTGCTTCACGGACCGCTGGTGAGGCCCTACAGCTCGGAGTCAGATATAGTGCTGAGAAAATTACGAGGGTGTGAATGTGCGCTTTTTGCGCTTCTCGTCGTTTTGTATGCTTTAAAAGCCAAAATTCAGGCTTTTGGGGATTAGACTATGACTGCGGTCGAATAGTGTGAGATCTTCAGACAATAATAAGGATAATAGTAATTATAGTAAAAATAATAACAGCACGGTTTGGTCCAGGAAAACAAAAAAACAAACCCGATGAGAATCGGTTCGCATGGAAATGCTGCTCAGTTTAGCCACTAAATGGATACATTTTAACCTTTGATATCGGTCCATAACCTACATTGGCTCGGTCTTACGAAACGTGCCGGTGTGGTTTGACTGGCACCCAACCAGGAGCGACTGAGCTGCATTTAAAGTCCTTTTTAAAGTCCTATTTTTTTTCCTTCGAAACCGATCGTGAGAAACTTGGCGACATGAGGGCCTGTAGTAGTCTCAGCTCGGGGAAACTGTTAATCAGATGTTAGAGATTGTGAAGAAGGGAGTAGATCCGTTTTTTTTAATAAAAACACAATTTATTTCCAGTTTGCGAGGCTGAGAAGTGAAAGAAAGACCCCTTCTTCTTCTTGTTTATGTGATGTCTTTTAAGTATTACTAGCAGTGTGTGGGGAAAATAAAGTGCCATTCAGATGTAGGCTAATCAGGAGCAGAAGAGAGGCGACTAAAAGGTGTAAAATGTGATGCCTGGTGCCGGTGCCTGACTGTAAGGGCTGTGTTTTGTGTGTTAACGGTGCCATATCTGCTGTGCTTCCAGTGTGTAAACGGGATCCTGCTCTGTGCCGGTTGTATAATATCTAGGTCAAACTCGGCACCCTTGTAGGCCATCGCCGTGATGCCCTCCTCATCATCTTCACACAAAAAACAGCCTGCAGCTTCAGAACAGGACCAGGAGAAGGTCTTTATGAAAACACCTAAACGCTTTTCACGCCTGTTTTAAAGCTACACAATATGGACAAAAGTATTGGGACACCTGACCAATACACCAGCGGGGACTTTAATGACATTGCATTCATATTCATAGACTTTTCTATGGAGTTGGTCCCCCCTTTGCAGCTAGAGCAGTTTCCACTCTTCTTGGAAGGCTTTCCACAAGATTTTGGAGAGTTTCTGTGGGAATTTGTGCCCTAGACCTTTTGTGAGGCTGGGGTTGGACAAGAAGGTCTACATTCCAGTTCATCCCAAAGGTGCTGGATGGGGTTGAGGTCAGGGCTCTTTGTGGGCAGGTCAAGCTGTTCTACACTGAACTCATCCAACCATGTCTTTATGGACCTCGCTTTGTGCACTGGGGCACAGTCATGCTGGACTGAATAATCATGAAATAAAGAGAGAAAAAAATTGTGACCATCTTAGCATTTATAAAGCTTTATTTTTAAGTTTTGTGCATTAAAAAAATAAAAAAAATAATTTGAATGTTTGTTTGTTTCCACAAAACCTCATCAAACTTGAATGGTAAAGTGGTTTTTAAAGAAATGGCTTACAGGAGAATCATAATTTAGCCTCTGTGTTTTGGAGCTCCTCTGGAGGCTAATCACAGTGCAGTAGAAACACAGTGTGTTATATCATGAAAAAAACAAAAAAAAACAAATAAGTATTTATTTATTTATTTTAGTGGGCAAAAACAATAGTCATCTATGCAAATACTTTAAAGCCGTCTACTGCTACAGTAAGTGTCTTTCTTTTTTTTTTTTGTAAAATGTAGTTTTATGTAAAATAGAACTGATCGAGTCAAACCAGGAATTTGATGAGACCACGGGGAAGAAAGCGAGACCTGGAACGGCTTAAGCCAAATGTAAAATCACTGTGTCCTGTATTTGTATTATTTCTTTTGTAATATTAATCTTAGTTGTTTGTGAGAGAACATACTGCCCAATATTTTAAATATATTCTTCTCAGGTGCAGACTTTGGCACAGTACTGTATATTCATGGTAAGTGGTTCTCAAGCTCACTTTCTGAGCAAAAATATTCTGCTTTAAACACAATCAGGAATTTAAACAATTTTGTTTATCACGTTTCCTCACCAACGAAACGTTTAATCACATCCTGTCATAAACCAGAGCAAGGATTTTCAGCACCGAATAATTAATCAGTCAGTTCACAAACACAAGGAAAACCTGCCAAACCTCAAAATGTTGTTCATCGTCAGGCCTTTGTATCGACAGGAGCCTCCCCTCAAACCCTCAAATCCTTTAGTGTTTTAAAGAAGCAGAGCTGTGAAAAATTTGTTTATTCTTAAATATAATTTTATCCTTTATGATTCCCCTTTATGATTATTTACATTTTTTAAGAGAGGGGAAAGCATGACATATATAAGGATATTTCCTTATTCTAACAGAACACCATTTAAGAATATCAATATTTATTATGGTTCTATTAAAATTATAGAATGTGCTTAATTATAATGACCATGTCGTTAAACAGATTGGCCGTATTATTCCCTGTTATGTGGTTTTGGATAGGTGAGCATTGCTAACCTACTTTTTGTTTTAGTTGTGGTTTACACTAACGCTGTATAGTTGTTGTTGTTATGAGGATTTTAGTTATAATTTGATCTTATATTTAAGTAAATGAACACACCATAACACTGAAAAAGCTCAGAGCTTGGCAAAAATTCTTCTATCTTTATGTGGTCATAAGGAAAGAAATGATAAAACTTCAGTAACATTAGTGCCATAAGACGATCTTTCATATTTCAGGATTCGGTATCTGAAGTTTCTGGTAAAGGCGTTGCAAAACGCCGCTCTCGCAATGTTGGGTTAGTAAATCCTTCGCACATATGCATTTAAGAGAATCATTCAATGCAGAAAACAGAAGTGAAAACGTATCATTTGAATGCCGCAGGCCTCTCGTATCCACCTCGGAGTAATTGGCACTATAAAGGTCATAAAGTTAAAGGGAAAGTTTTTATCAAAAGTAGGTCAATGGGATTGGGGTATATTACTGGTCTTTTGCATCTGTTTATTTTTAGAAGATTGTTGCCTCACCGTCTGCTTTGCTCAGCATGAACACATGCTGATGAAATAGAGTTGAAGGACAGGTTGGTACAACCAGATCCCAGACTACAGGGAGTCCACCGTCCACCCGTTATTCCTCTAAGGCATTCTAGCAAAGACCCTGCTTTATCATGTAAAAAAAAAAAAAAAAAATGTATCCAGACCTACTTTATTTAAAGTTGCTTCAGGTGTCAGCTGGTCTGCTTTTGCGGGCAAAAGTGTAGTCATCTGATCTCTGGTTTTCTTTTAGTTCCACACGTACCTCTGCGTGTGTAGGACGGTGCAGTGTGTCAGTGGGTTCAGTGATGGATGTATTTCTGTGCAAGAACATGCTGTCTCTGAATTCCCATGATGGTAGGCCTTAGTGGCTCACGTCCCTTTGTAAAGCATGGTGTATGTAAAATGCCCTCAGTGTTATGGTCACAAGATTAAAGAGCTGAACTGATATAAGTAAAGACATGCGTTACTTACCAGAATATTGACTTTACATTACGTCACATTCATTTGACTGACGCTTTTCTCTAAAGCAGCTCCCCATTTGACGAAACACTCCAGTTTCAGGGCAGTGCGAGAACCAGAGGAGAGTACAACGTGCTAAAATGTGTGCTCATATGTGAAGTATGTACACCCACACTGCTGTGGTATATTTTCTTAACCATAGGAGCTTAGAAACTGTCTTATGGCTAATGCCGAACAACGAGGCAGGAAATTGAGTTGCAGAATACACACTCTAAATTTGTCTCATTATTTTCCTGTCCCGTGCTGAACATCTGAAACCTCGTCTCTGTTCACCAAGAGTGAAAGCACTGGGATTTGAGTGGGTTGTTCGTCTTTCCGGTGTTTCATTGAGAGGTTTCAGCGAGGCTGGAAGGTGTTGATGAAGTTTATAACTACCCACACACTTCAGTGCCTCACCTCATTAAAGGTGCTTTGTGTTAGAGCAAACAGTGCTGTCGTCATTATTCTAGCCGTCATGTAAAACTGGTAGTGAATCTTGGTGAATGTGTATTAAAATGAACCTGACACACATGGCACTGCCAGATAGGACTTCACTTAAATGGCCTGGAGCCAACGGCGGTTCCAGACACTTTACACACTTCACAAACTCAGAAGTAGCTCAGCCAGTTTGCGTCATAGGGAATGAGTAATTACCGAATGATTACTGAATAATCAGTAATAGGATGCCGTGAACCTGGGGTATGGTAGTTAATATTAACAACTAAAGTGTCATGATTTGAATAATTATTTGGTCAAAGTAAAAATTGTGATTGTGAAAAGTTGTATCCAAAAGAGGGCAGTAGCAGTTTCTAATATTAGTCTTGCCCAAATATTGACATATTTACTTAAGAAGCAGCATGTTAGATACTACTAACGTGGAGTGATCTGCTTCCGGTGAATAACTGCCTAAAAATTGGAGCGGCCTTGAAACGGTAAATTGGCAGTGACTTGCATAAAGCAGTGCCAACGTCAAGCTAGGTCATGAAAAATAGCCTTTGCTCTATACAACCAGAAAGTTATGAAAACAGTCCCACTTTTCTGCATTATCACAGATTCTTTCTGGAGCATTCTCTTCCATGCCCCTTTTTTTTTTTTTTCCAGTGAGAGCTTTCTAAGTGCGTTCAGGACTAGAGCCAGACACGATACACAGGTCATTCAGATCCAACTAGAATCCCATCGTTACTTTTATAGAATAGCTAGTTTTTAGAAATGGCACAGTTATGTGGATGCTCATATTATTTTCAGTATGTCTGTTAATCAGAATCCAGCCTATATCCTTTTTTTAAAGTTCTGCGTAATCCCATGTACCAATCTTTAAAAGTGATTCACTGCCAAATGGAGCACTAAAGCAAAACTAATTTTTCTGATTTTGATTGGTTTAAAATAATGGAAATAGTAATGAACACAAATAGTTCATTACTATATAAAATGGCAATTAAACCTGTTTTTGGTCACTGTTGTGATTTTCACTGCCCTGTATGCACTTTTCTGTCCTGCATATATTAAAACATAGATTTTGATCTAAAATGTTGTCAAAACTATTGTGAAATAGTGGTTCAAGCATTTTTAACGTACAGGGGCTCCTAGAGTTAACGGTCTCGACATATGACGTTTCGAGTTAAGACGCTCACTCCCACTCCCACTCGTCTTACACTGTTAGCCTCATACTTATGGACTATGTGGGCGAACTAGTTTGGTTGCGTGCGGCAGAAGAATACACAGTAATGCGGCATATGAGTGAGGGAGTTTTACACCAAAATTCAGATTGCATCACTGTCGAAGGAATGGATCTGTGGCGTAACTCGAGGACCCCCTGTACTAGCTTTCTCTAATGTAGCTTTTAAAGCATAATACACTGGATGTCTGGATCTTATCATTTTGCCATTCAGAGCAATTTCACTGTTAATGGCTTTGTGCTTAATGCAATTTTTAAAAAAAATCAGTACGATTGCATTTTAAAAACTGGCAACATGATAAAGCAGTTGAAGGACTTGTATAATGGAAAAAAACAAGGGAAAAAAGTTGAACATAGTATATAAACACTAGTAGAAATTCTAAAATGTGCTATTTACTCCCCTGTCTGTGCAGTCATATACGAACATAACAGAAATAAAGTCCACTTTGAATGGACTATTTGCAGTACATATACAGTACAAAAACCGACATATTCAGATATCTGCTTTTTCAGCCTACAGGCAAAGGATAAAGAGGTTAATCTGCAAAGCTTTAGCCTGTACCGCTCTAAGTGAGTGTTAATTTTTTGTTGCTTGATGTATCCTGGAAAATATCTCTATGCATTGTTCATTCATTTACATTTACGGCATTTAGCAGACGCTTTTATCCAAAGCGACTTCCATTCCCTAACTACAGGGGGCAGTCTTCCTGGAGCAACTTGGGGTTAAGGGTCTTGCTCAGGAACCC
>JBBJLS010071450.1:0-11092 GCA_037577275.1 Bryconaethiops microstoma | reverse complement strand
ATATGAGAACTTTTTTTGCTTGTCATTTCGACGGATTCATTGCTTATATCGTTTGAAGCAAAATTGTTTACATTACGTTTGGTTTTGACTCAAGCCTTTTAAAAATACTGGCATTACACGTTCTCAATAAACCAGCATTTCTGTCTATATGTTGTGTCTGTTTATATGCAATTATTTCAAAAATACTCTATCGAGAGTAAGGCGAATAAATCGGTAACAAAGAGTAGCATTTACCAACACCGGCATGACATTATGTTTTGTACCTTTTAGCTCCGTGATATTTCGGCTTGCGTATGTTTTGGCTTGCCTGACAAGTAAAATAATAAAAAAAGTTAACGACACATTCTTTTACAAAATATGCTTAAGGTTTCAGAGAAACTCATCCAACGATGGGGTGGTGGTGGCCTAGTGGTAGGGTACTTGCCTCTGGACCGAGAGGTCATGATTTCGAATCCTACCTTCAGCACCACCACTGGGTTCCTGAGCAAGACCCTTAACCCCAAGTTGGTCCAGGGAGACTGCCCCCTGTAGTTAGGGAGTGGAAGTCGCTTTGGATAAAAGCGTCTGATAAACGATGTAAATTATGTTAATATTTACGTTTTTCAACAGCAAAGACAACTGAACACTTCATGTAACGTTAGTGTTGTCTCGCACTTAAGTTAGATCGATGCTGTGCCTGCCAAAGATTTCTTGAAAGCAAAGAAGAATAAAAGGCAGTATTCATTATTCACTGGCATAACATTATGTTTTTACTTTTTAGCTTCAGATCGCAGGTGATGTTTAGACTTGCCTGACAAAAAAAGTAAGAAAAAAAGGCTAACGACACATTCCTTTACAAAATAAACTTAATGTTTCAAGAGAACTCTTCCAGCGATTGAAATATTAATGTTTTTCTATCAGCAAAGACAACTGAGCACTTCATGTAACGTTAGTTTTGTCTCACACGCACTTCGATAGCAATGCTGTGCCTGCCAAACTACAAATACTCTCTAGAAAGCAAAAGCAAATAAAGCTAACAAACTGCAGCATATATTAACATTAACGTTACGATAACGATTTACCTTTTAGTTTAGGTTGCTTTCTGAAATGGCGCACACCGCATTTCTCCTCCTCGCCTGAAGCAACAGATAAAGTTAACTACATATCCCTTTACAAAATAGCTAAATATAACGTTTAGAGGGAATATCCTGATAAAACGTATATAACGTTATATATATGAATTACTTTACATTAAAAGAAATAATTAATACTTATGGAAGTAAATGTAATTGAACTTACCAAAAAAATCGATTGCCGTTTATCTTCAGCTGTTGTCGCTGTGCTTCAGTACACCAGATTTCAAACCATATCAGCCCGCGCAATACCATAGTAAATTCTTGTAAAAATATTTAAAATACAGTGAAAGCAGCTCCTACCTTTAAATTAATTACAGCTAACAGTGAAATATACAGTTAACACTTGTAAAACCCTGTATAACCCATAATGCATTGCAAATTACAGCAATAAATTGTAAAATGGCAAAACAGTAAGTTTCTGTATAATTTTGCTGTAAAAAGTATAGCAATTTGTTACAGTGTGCCTGAAGCTGAAGGTGACGTCTTACAGCCCGGCTTTGCAGACACTTTGCGCTGAGGTTCAGGAGCAAAAGTCCCATTAACCAGGTAAAATAAATATTTTAATCAAATATGCAAATATGCATTTTACATTGTTCAGTGAAATAGTGCGTGTTTTCATTTTATTTCAGGTCGAGGATCCGGTAGCCCACCTACGATGAAAGGATTAGGGCATGCGGCAATTTTAGTTTGCTGCATGTATACTTTAGGTTCGGTTTTTCATTTTATTTGAAAGAGACCTTCAACTCAACGTGTTTACAGAGTTCTAAATTTCACAAGCAACACACTAGCCTAGTGTTTTTATACAGCATAACAGTAAAAAACACATGCAATGTTATTGTGGTGGCCTAGGGTAACAGACCCCAACCGTATTTATACGATTTTATTTTGTTTCTTTCTTTTAAGTTTGATTTCACCCTTTTAGATCTCCTGGAGCAGAACAAAATGAATGAAGTCACTCACAGAAACACTTTTGTTTCAGGTTTATTTCTTTTACAGTGGCCGTATTTAGACAGTATTAGCAACGGCCCCCTTATGGCTTCAACCCTCGTGTGTCTGTATGACAAATTTGTTTTGTATGTTCAATGAGTACAAGAGTGTGACGCTTTGATAAAGAATAATTAATGTACTACAAATATTTAATGAACGAAAACAAACTTTGACCATGCCCTGTGGCAAAAAATGTATTTTACAAATAAGCAAGATACATACAATTACAACCTACAACATTTAATGGTAACAAATTACACACATATATATATATACCATCAGTGTAGAAAATAGACATTGATTTTTAAGTAACAAACATATTAAACACTATAACAATACGATAAAGTTTTTAAAAATCAAGCCACGCTGACGTATCCAGTTGTGGTGTTCGTAATAAGCCGGAATCCGAACCCCTGACTGGGGTTCTGTACCCTTGTGCACCTGTCAAGGATTCCGAACCACTGACCGGTGTTTTATAACCGTGTGCACCCGTCTTTTTAAAATATTTAATTTCCTCTTTAACAAGTCTGTTTGGATCTGTAGAAAGGGGTACGTTTATCTTACACTGTAAAAAAAAAAAGAAAAGAAAAAATCGTAAAAAAAAAACGGTCAAATGATTGGCAGCAATGGCTGCCGAACAAAAACCGTAAATTTAAAGTAAAAAAAATATTTTAAATGAAGTGAAAAACATTAAATTTACATAAAATACCCATCAAGCTTTTCCAGTGAAGTTGTTATTTTACAGTTTCCCCCCTGTTATGATCAAAAACCATAATTAAAACAGCAATTCTAAAGTTTTAGCAGATAAAGAATGTTATTTTACAGTTTTTCCCCTTGTTATTATGATCAAAAACCTTAATTTAAAAAGCAATTCTAAAATTTCAGCAGATAAAGTCTGTTATATTACAGATTTCTCCTAAATTATTGCAACAAAACACCTTCAATAAACTGACAGCACTGCGAGTGAAGAATTCAGCCTAAGTTAAGTCCCATTAATTGTCAAACATAAATACAGTAAATCCCCGCTTATACACGGATCAGCAGTGGCGGCTTCAGTCTATTGTGGATTTTTCTCTGAGAACCGAACTAATAATTGAACTAACATTTTGCCACATTTTTTCTTTTGTGACTTCCAGGCCTCGTCCGCCCAAAACATAAAACAACCAGCACGAGGACGAGGGGCGTGGCGGACAAGGCCTGGACATCAGATTACTGTAAATAAAATGTATTATATTTACCTGCTTATAACAAAGAAAACGACAGGGCATACCAAAGAAAACGCCCGTGCATGAATTACAGTACAGTCTATACAGTGGTAACATCGGGTTAGGGTTAGGGTTAGACAGCAATTCAGACAGTGTACAATACTGATAGGGGTTAGACAGCAATTCAGTGTAAACTGTACAATACTGATAGGGGTTTACCTTTAAATTTCCTTAAAGGGTAAAATATTAAACTGAGTTTAAAACGAATTTCAAGTGTTTCGGGAGCATATTAAAAGGTTTACAGTATAAAAATAGGCATTTTAGGCATTTTTTAACCACATCATAAGACGTGGTATTGAAAATATTTTTCCTTTGGTCCATTGGTATCCTCTTGACAAATAAAGCTGAAAGGCTATAGGTTTATACATGTACAGCAGGGTGGGAGGGGGTGGGGCATGCGTCACAAAGACAAGGTTTGATGGCCTCATCGTGGTTTTCCAACTAAATTTCTTAAGAGCAGAAAGAACGAGACTTTGTCTGGTATGGTGTGTTTATAATGCTGGTTTCAGGTAAGTGGGGTAAATCCATACCCAGTTTCACTGGGTTTTATTGTCGAGGGGTTACTGTGAAGGGTTTATGTTTTAAGGTTTAGGCACAGGTGGAAGGTTTTAGGTGGGAAGGGTTTAGAGGTAGCTTAACGATTAAAGTTAAGAGCTTTGACGATGAAACGGTACTTAATATTATGAAGGAGTGTGGCTTTAAGGTACCTAGTAGAAGCACACATCAAAGTTAGTTTCTAAGTAAGGGACCCGAACACAGCAGATACAGACCACAGCAGAGCAGGGGCAATTGTCTGGTTAGGACCACTCACGCATTCTTAGGCAAAAATGTGAAGAACCTTCGATATATAGACCACCTGGAACATAAAGTCTGAGTGAGAGCAAGTATTTTATTCACAAACTAACAGGACAGTACAAAGCACATCTATAGTATAAAACACAGACCTTTTATGAAGAATAAACAGCAATCAACAATGTGATACAAAATCAATAACTGTGTTTTTGTTGAAGTCTAGCATAAAATGTGCTAGCATTAAAACATGCATTTTCTCCTCTGATTATGCACTTCATTGCATTTTATAGTTTTATTGATTTTCTATGAATTCTCTTGTTACTACTGTATTGTTTTCCTACTTTTTTATACTTAATACTTCTATTGTATTCTTGTAAAGGGCATTGAATAATTTGTGTATTATAATGGGCTACATAAACAAACTTGACTACTACATAGTGGCAAACATTTCTCATACATTTTCCCATTTCTGCATCTAACAAACCATTCAAACAGACATTTTTACATTATATCAGTACAATGTATATTTGTACATAATATACTGTACATTACATGACAGTAAAATATTACATGAGAGTAGAATATTTAAAATATTTGCCATATGTGTGGCAGTAACCCTACAGCATGTAGCACAACACAGTTGTGCCACCTGACTACTTTCCATTAAAGTGTAGTGTCACACCAGCACAATCTGGAACATTTAAAACTGAACATTCTAAAACCAAGCCATTGTTTTAGTTTCACACCTTTATAACTCTCTTCATGAAGTATTAATTGTGCCCCAATATTCATTCTTAAGTATTATGGCACTGAAACCATAGTAATCACAGGTTGTGCACAATTCCTGTCAAACAAGTGACACCAATCTCACTGACCAGGACATATTTAACTGCTCTACAGTCAGACACAGCAACTGGAGCAAATAAAAGTAACAGATATGGTTTCTCTTCATTGTGAATGTGCTGGTGTCATCGGAGATTACTCAGTGAAGTAAAACTCTTCCAACACTCTGAGCAGTGTTATGGTTTCTCTCCCATGTGAAGGAGCTGGTGTTGTTGGAGGCTAAGCTTCCAGCGAAAATTCTTCCCACACTCTGAGCAGTGATAGGGTTTTTCTCCAGTGTGAATAAGCTGGTGTCTTCTGAGTACACAACTCTCTCTAAAACTTTTTCCACACTCTGAGCAGTGATATGGTTTCTCTCCTGTGTGAATAAGCTGATGTATTTTGAGGGTCTCCTTCAGTCTAAAACTCTGTCCACACTCTGAGCAGTGATACGGTTTCTCTCCAGTGTGAATAAGCTGGTGTTTTCTGAGTTCACTATTCTGTCTAAAACTTTTCCCACAATCTGAGCAGTGATATGGTTTCTCTCCAGTGTGAATAAGCTGGTGTTTTCTAAGTACACTACTTTCTCTAAAACTCTTCCCACACTCTGAGCAGTGATGTGGTTTCTCTCCCGTGTGAATAAGCTGGTGTCTTCTGAGTTCACTATTCTGTCTAAAACTTTTCCCACACTCTGAGCAGTTATACGGTTTCTCTCCCGTGTGAATACGCTGGTGTGAATGGAGACGACTCTGTACAGTAAAACTCTTCCCACACTCTGAGCAACGATATGGTGTCTCTCCAGTGTGAATAAACTGGTGTTTTCTGAGTTCACTATTCACTCTAAAACTCTTCCCACACTCTGAACAGTGATACGGTTTCTCTCCCGTGTGAATACGCTGGTGTTTTCTGAGTTCCTTATTCACTCTAAAACCCTTCCCACACTCTGAGCAATGATATGGTTTCTCTCCCGTGTGAATACGCTGGTGTCTTTTGAGTTCACTATTCTCTCTAAAACTCTTCCCACACTCTGAGCAGTGATATGGTTTTTCTCCAGTGTGAATAAGCTGGTGTGATCGGAGATGACTCCGTTCAGAAAAACTCTTCCCACACTCTGAGCAGTGATACGGTTTCTCTCCTGTGTGAATACGCTGGTGTCTTCTGAGCTTAACATTCTCTCTGAAACTCTTCCCACACTCTGTGCAGTGATATGGTTTCACTCCAGTATGAATAAGTTGGTGTCTTCTGAGTACACTATTCAATCTAAAACTCTTCCCACACTCTGAGCAGTGATACGGTTTCTCTCCAGTGTGAATAAGCTGGTGTCTTCTGAGTTCAGTATTCTGTCTAAAACTCTTCCCACAGTCTGAGCAGTAGTGAGCTCTTCCTTGAACTTTCTTTGTTTGTGTTGGTCCATGAGATGAAGTATTGGTGAGAAGGGTAGCAGAGGATGTTTTCTGAGGACTGGAGATTCTTGACACCACATTCTCACATTTAACCTCTCCTGAGATCAGCACAGTCACATCTTCCTCTTTAGGCTTCCACAAATCCCTCACAGTTGCTTTCATTGATGTAGATGTTGAAGTAAATTGTAATTGTGGAAGTGACTGTGCAGTAGCAGAAGGAGAAGACTTACAGGTGGTCATTCTTTCTGTAAAACAAAAATAAAGGAATGTTCAAGTCAAGTATGTTTATCGTTACTTCAGCCATATTCACAGTACACAGTGAAATGAAACAGTGTTCCTCAAGGACCAGTGTGTTCCTCCAGGACCACGGTGCAACACAAGAACAAAAACAGAAACATCACAAGATTCCACATGTGCAGGCCGGACAAAATACAGCATACAAAGTGAGCAGGAGAGAGACAGCAAGAAAAACACGAGCAACAAAACAACAGCATGAGACAAAATTTAGTGCAGTTGACATTTACATGAATCCAATATTATGACAGATACTGTACAATAACATCAGAGCAAAGTGCACAAATTGCAAAGCAGAGGTACAAAAGCAATAAATAATTGTGTAAATAACAGCAGCACCAGGACAGAGAATGTGCAGTTTATAATAAATAGTAGTTGCAGTGGCAGTTGTGTAAGTTGTTTAAGGCAGAACAGACCAGTGTGGTTTTGAATTGTGAGAGGAGTAAAAGAATTTCAGTTCAGGAATGTATGTGTGTGTGAGGGGTCTCAGTCAGAACTGAATTGAATTATACTGTTTCCGGTTCAGACAATGGAGGTCCGTATGCTGCAGAACCTCCTGCCAGATGGGAGGAGGGTGCAGAGGGTGGTCTTTATTGGTTAAGCTCACATGAACAAAAATAATTATATTAAGGATAAAGTTTAAGGATGAGAAACTCCCACACGTGACTGTTGCTGTGGGTTAAACTGATGAATCTGTAGTACAGATTCATCAGTTTGTCTTAGTTACGCACCTGCACTTGCTCCTGCTGATAGTCTGATTGTTTTTAACTCCCCATGTAACTATTTTCCCCATGTAACCACTTTATTCATGAATATTCTATTTATTTTGTGTGTTCTTTCCTGTTAATGGGAAATGCACTCCTGTGAAGCTATGGCTTTTACAATCTGTTCTTTCACATAAAGTGTAGCTTTAGCAAAATGTGGTTTTGCAGAATAAAAGATGCTCTTTTAAACATTACAGACATTCATCTGGTAACTGCAGGTCTTGTACCATTACAAGTGCTTCAACATTACTGGCAAATAAAGCAGCCAGAGAGACTCTGAGGATTGTTCATATTGTTCAAGATACAAGAGAAGTTAATAATCTGGTCATTCCAATGTTCCCGAAAGTGTAAAATATGCAAACTGTTCTTAGTTTTAATCCTTCAAACAACTTCTTTAAGTATAATGAGTAGTGAAAAAGTTCAAGTTCAGTAATAAGTATTCACTTCTGATCACACTGTAGTGAATTTCTGTTCAGTGTTTGATCATGTTGCTTTGCTCTCTGATTAACAGAATCTTTGCGCTTTTAAATTTTAAATCAGTGTTATACATGCATGTGACTTCCTATGAAAGGCCCTTTTTCTCTGTTGTCACTGTTTAAAAAGACCTGATAATGGAGGTGGATGTTTGATCCTCCACAGGCTGCTAGTCAGTTCAGTTTGCCTTCAGTTTAACGTAAAATGAACAAGAAGCAAAATCTACCTCTTTTAGTGGGTACAGACCAATAAACATGAAACTAAAAATAATTCTGCAATTACAGGTGAAATAAAATGTTTTTAGCAACTGGCTCAAATAATGTAAATATAAATATAATATTTCAGGTTTTTATGGCCACTACGTGTGTGATTACCTCCTCAATAACTCCACCAGCTACCCACAACTTCCCCGAAAACTTTTTCACTCATCTACCCACACCGTCCCAAAAGACACCCCCGGCCCCCGCCGCCGGAAATTCCTCTTTAACCCCCCACAAAAAACACACATTCTTATCCTCTTAAATGTGAAAGTTAGGACCCATTTCTCCAGGTCAGCTACAAAATCACCACTTTCTAACAACCCACAGGAGCAGCACTAAAATGAGCCTCTTTAGCTCAGCTCAGTTTGGGGAAGCTGCTTCTGTGTTCACTCACACACTTCACATATTCTACACTTTACAAAAAGAGAACATTCTCCTCCCAGCTTGGTAAGAGAGAGTTAAACATGGTGTTAACAGTGAAAAAGTGATAAATAAACTACCACCAGATCCTGTTTCTTCCTCTATTTCTGTAAGAGGAGTTAAACACAGTGTTAACAGAGAGAATGGCATATAAACTTGTACTTCTCAACATCTTTGGAATAAATGCATGTGCACATGCCAATTTTCAGTTTTTTATTTTTTAAAATTGTTTTCGTATATATTTTTTCATTTCACTTCACCAACTTAGACTATTTTGTGCAGATCCATCACATAAACCAAGATTTAAAAAATAATTAAATTACAGGTTGGAATGTAACAAAATAGCTAAAAAGCCAAGGGGTTAATACTTTTTCAAGGCACTGTACAGTGTCTAGAATCATTACCATTATCACAAAAATGGTTATAACCTTATAAAAATAAAGTTTAATTTACCATAAAGTCAATGGAATTATGCAATTATTTGAAAAACCTTGCTTTTACATTTCTACCACAATTTGTTGTCAAAAATATTTTGCCAGCCATGTATGTTACATTACAGATTAGTACCACTTTTTAAAAAATTATAAACAGAAGAGAAAACAAATCTTTATTCACAGTATTAGAATATAAGAGAAGTTGTCTGTATATGTTTGTGTCTGTGTGCAAAAATATTAAGTGCAATCACATAGCAGTTGCAACTGGCATCTGTTAGCACAGTGCAACTGGCAACTATTAGCACATTTCTAAACAATTTCTTAGCTATTGACACATTTCTTAAACAAAGGAAATTACACTTCAATTAAATCAGATTGTCACAGTCCCGATCCACGACCACCAGAGGGCACCACTAATCGGGACTGGAAACGTCTCTCCATCCAGCGACCAACAGAGGTCGCCTCGACCAAGTATGGAGAGGACGTAAATACTTGCAGTGCTGTTCCATGGCCACTCGAGGGCGCCTGCGACAGAGACCGGATATCTCCTCACCCTGACTTTAATGGGGATCAGCTGAGATCAGAGACGTTAAGAGTTACAGCTGATCCACATCCCCTAGTAATTATCAAGCCGCAGCCATTGGTTCACCTCCTGTATATATAACAGTCACCTGATGTCACGAACTTGTGGATACATACAACCTCACGATCTCTTTCTCACTGTCACTGCAGCTTCTAAAAGATTCTTCTTAGGCCCTCATACCTTGGTTCATTTCTGTTGTTTAGTAGTGTTTGTTTGAGTTCTGTTATTTCTGTAAATAAAGATCCTATCATCAAGATGTCCCTCTGCGCCTGTGCTTCATTCGCCTCCTTGCTATCTGGCCCTCGACACATTGTGACACAGATTAGCAAAAAAGTCAATGAAAAGTAAAAAAAAATAAAATACTCCATCTCTTAAGTCATGCCCATGTGCATAGAATGACTGCATCTTCACAACATCCCTCTCCACTCATGGTCAGAGATCAATGTCAAGACGTTTGGATTCACAGTAAGTCGCTGCTTGTTTTTCCTCTCCTCTACTTTTGTTCCCTTTTTGGGTTTTGTTGAAAAAACACCTTGGAAAACACATCATTTTAAAAACTTGACAAATGGGATTAAACAACAAGATTCTAGAGACAGTTAATTAGTTTTATAAATGTGGTCAAGTCAGGAAATGAGCAACAAAAAGGAGACACTAGAAAAGATATATTTGTATAGTCTTAAGTTTAATTGTTGCTATGCCATGCAGATTGAAGAAATTTCAAGCAGTACAAAATAACGGAGGGCAGATTGGATAGATTTTTACAACTTGGTCAGCTTAATGGTTAATATAGTTTGAGGAATTTTATATAGATTAGAAGAACTCATGTCTGCATACATTTGCCTACACTCCAGGCTCAATTACTCTACAATATACTGCAACTGTTCCCTTTCACTCTTTTAAAAGGACTACTAGGCTTTAGTTGTTTGATACTTTTTAATGTTCACTGAGCTTTGTGTCCCATGTTTTGTGTGTGTGTGTGTGTGTGTGTGTATATATATATATATATATATATATATACACACACACACACAGTGTATAATACAGATATAAAATAAGGTGGCCCTGAAAGTCAAAACACAACATTTAAAAAACACAAACATTTCACAAAGCACAACAATGCTTTACAAAACAGAAAAGGTATGGACAACACTACTTGACAGTTTAGTCCTCAGGACTGTTACATCCAGGGATTGATAGGGTGGTGAAGTGGGGTGGGTAACACACAGCTGTGAAAAAGGATACCATACAACAGGAAATTCTATTTATAATATTTATCTGGTCTATATACAAATATATATACAAAATATACAAGAGGAGCTATATACAAAACAAATAAGGATGCTAGGTGGGAATGAAGACAACACCAAAGGAAAGAACACAACAAAACAATCCCTAAGCCTGTCTACCAATGCCCTCTAACTAATCACAAACCTACAAGGGTGGTGTCTGCCTCTAACTAGTGTGTCTAACAGTGAACCT
>JBBJLS010071449.1:0-11094 GCA_037577275.1 Bryconaethiops microstoma | reverse complement strand
TTGTAAGTTTATGCAATGCCATTTCTAATCCAATGTAATTTCGAATCCAAAGTCATACTCCCCCACCAACACCCTGTTATCACAAAACACTATCATTAAATATTCATAATGACATGGAAGGGTGTACATTTGGCCTGACAAGTGGAATCCATGACAGGAGGCAATAGCCAAAATATAGCAATGTAAATGTAAAACTAGCTATATTACCCCTTAAAATCAACATAGTTCAACATAGAGTTTCAATGTTATATATCACAATTACAGCATTTTCTCTCTGAAATTCTTTTCCTGATCTGTATGCTGCTGGCTGTTAGGATAAATTCTAATTCACAGAGAAGTTAAATTCATGTAGAGCATTAATTCTAATGGAACTCTGGTCTAGCCCACAGTGACAGCACAGTATCACTGGGGGACTTGATTGGAAAAGTTACTCTCAAATATATGGTATTAAATACATACCATATGTACTTTTTTCCAACAACCATCCTGTGAATGGCCAACATGATCTCTTATAATTAAATTAAAAATCCCCCACCAGAGACAATATGACTTTAGTTCTCGGTTCATCTTACCTTTTTTCCCTAAAATAAGCACCAAATTACTTTGACCCTTTCATTGTGAGCACTATTGCTTAACAATGAATCACCTACTGTGTGTGACAAAGTGATAGTCTGCTCCTATTCTCCTGTCAATCAAGGTTTATGAATGAGATCTTAGTATGCACCCTTAGGCAATATATGATTTTGTCTTTCTTTCTTCTTTGTTTTTGGACACTTTTGATAATCTCCAGCAATATAGACCTTATACATTATGTCTATGTTTACACGTAGTCTTCATGTAAATGCATCAAATTATCAACACAAAATGTGATATGTTGTTTTTACAGCAACAGCACAGCTCCAGAAAAAAATAAGAGATCACTGGAAAAATGTTCAGTTTCTCTGGTTTTATCTTTTATAGGTGCAAGTATTGAACTGAACAGCTTTGCCTTAGTTTTTAAGAACTTCTTCTCTGGCTATCTCCTAATTTCCAAATAAACATATTGTTCTTTAAAGCGTAATTTTAAAGGAAATGACAAAATATCAAAATAAGAGAAATGATGCAGTGTTTACAGAACTTGAATAATTCAAAGAAAACAAATCTCTTGTTCACTCTTAAACAAAAAGGCAATAATTACCTTTGATGAACTTCTAGTAGTATTTTACAATCCAACTGGTCACATTGCGAGAGGAGAATGTTGATTACAACAGTGTTTTTATACTTTTCCTCATTAAATAAGATGTGATTCAGGTGATCACTAATCAGTACCTCCATAAAGCAGAATGAGGTGCTTGTGTAAGAGTTTAACAGACACTGGCATGGAATGGTTGTCATACTCGGAGTTCCTGATTTAAAAAATAAATTACAGTGCTGTACAATGGTGTATTTAGATACACTGTCTGTGTTTACATTTACTGATAACTTGCAAAGAATCATTAAAGAAGATTTATTGGTACCAGCATAGACAAACAATTCTACATGCCTACACCTGACCTGATTGTGACATTGAGTCATTTACCCTGGTAAAATTCCCAAACACACATATCACTTACAGGAACTCACATTACAACCCATGTGTGGAAAGTGTATGAATTTTCCCTTCTATGGCTTCTCCTTCCATGTTTTCCACAGAACTGGTGAATTTCCTCCATCCGAAGCATCTCAGTATAAACATTCACACTAAGGAGTCTTGTTTATAAATGGAGTTTGTTGATATTAATGGTATTTTAAAAGATATTTTGAAATTCTTTTGATGAATTCACACAAAAGCTGTAGCTACTGTATCAGCTTGACTATTTTAAGTCAAAGTTTTACTAGGTCTCTTGGTCAGCTAATAAAAATGCAGGTTCAAAGGGCATCACGATCTCAGCCACACTGTAAAACCTTTAAGTCTGGTCAACTTCACACCAAATGGCAAACGGCTGCACAGCTTTTTTGAGTTAACTCAACTTGAAGGCAGTTTCTTGGTTTAGTTAAAAGTCCTGATAACTCACATGTTTTGTGCTGTTTTATTAATACATTTATTTGAGCTGATTTTTCAAAGTAATAGCTTTGATTTAGCCATCTTTCTCAATACAATTTGTGACAGCAATAAATACACCTTAGTGACTATGTTTGGAGTGATGTGTGGTGCTGGGTTTGATCAGATGTTCTGTTGTTCTGTGGTTTAGGTGCACTTTATCCTGATGGAACCTCAGGAGCACTGAAGGAGGATGATGGTGTTCCGCCCAATGGTATACACGTCTATAACTGGACAGTGAAGCCAGAATATGCCCCCACTCAGGGCGACTCTAACTGCTTGACTTGGGCTTACCACTCACATGTGGTTGCGTCCAAAGATATCTCCTCTGGACTTATAGGAGCCCTCCTGACCTGCAAGACAGGTGTGAAAGTTATTCATTATTGCAAACTAAGTTGTCACTTATTCATAGTAATAATGTACACTCTTAAAAATAACAGGATCAGTGCTATGATGGACTACTTTAGAAGCCAAATGCTGCATTACTTCTGGAAGTGCCATGTACTGAAGATTCTTAAGGGAGTTAAGATTCTTAAGTGGTTCTTCAAAGGCATCATTTTAAAAAGGGAACCTTTGTGTTCTCTGGACAGTACCAAAACATTTATAGTTATTTTTTATATGAAAATGTAGCTGAATTTGCATTAATATTAATGTTCCAAAATTAGTAAATGATATTTTTCTTAGTAATTAAGCACTAAAATGCATGAAAAATGATATGTTGCCACGAAAAAAGCTGTGACATCTGTCTTCCACGACCCCCGTCCTCGTGCAGGGTTGTTTATGTTTGGGCGCAGTGCTTAGCAACCCAGCACGAGGACGCGAGGGCGTGGTGGACGAGGTCCGGACGTCGCAGTTTCAGTCTGCATTGGACTGAAACTGCGACTGCTGATCCGTGTTAAAGTGGGGGGTTGTTTTATACATATATAGTGATATTCATTAGTATAAATAAAAAGTATTAAATGCATTGGCAAATGCAACATTTGACTGTTCATCATTAACTAAAACATTCGCCTACTTTGCCTGGTGTCATGATCTTCATTCTCAGGAACCCTGAAGACCGTTTCTGGAGCAGGGGTTAACTACACTCAGGTGCAAAGGACAGATGTGGATCAAGATTTCCTCCTTATGTTTAGTGTGGTAGATGAGAACCTGAGCTGGTACCTAAAGGAGAACATCCAGACCTTCTGTTCTGATCCTGCTAATGTGGATCCTACTGACCCAGATTTCCAGTTTTCGAACATGATGAATGGTAAGTACTTATGTGTCAGGAAATGTTGTTCTAAACACCTTCAGTAGATCATTATAAGCTCTATAAACCATGTTTGTAAAGAAAATGAGAAAGATCTTGTTGGTAACCAAAATAATGCAAACACACTGAATGCATGTTAAGGGCATCACAGTCAGATACTATGTATAAATATGAGTTTTGATATTCAGAACAGCGACTTCCAGCTTAGATTACCCACAGAAGATGGAATCTGATTAGGACACATTCTGTTATTCTATCTAAAGGTTTATTGGTTTATTGATACCTTCAGGGCAACCCATCTGCTCCTTAAGAGTTTTGTGAAAACAGACGCTTTTGTCTAAAAAGGTGGCCCATGATATTCGTCTATTTAGTGAAGCTTTGTTCAATGGCCAATGTGCAGATGTACCTAATGTACCTAAAGTGACAACTGTGTATAATATCTTGTATTTTTGTATCTTTTATAGCTATTAATGGCTATGTGTATGGGAATCTCCCTGGAATTGAGCTGTGCCAGAACCGAACAGTGTCTTGGCATCTCCTCGGCATGGGCAATGAGGTGGATGTCCACTCAGTGTTTTTCCATGGACACACGCTACTCATGCATGGTCATCGCATGGACACTGTCAGCCTGTTTCCAGCAACCTTCCTTACTGCAGAGATGACCCCTCTGACAGCAGGAAAATGGCTGCTTAACTGTCAGGTTAGCAGTCATATACAAGGTACACCTGGTTGTTTTATTTAGAATAATTATCCACTGTATAATTGTCCACTATATGGACAAAAAGTATTGGGATGCCTGACCATTACACTAACAAGGACTTTAATGGCATTGCATTCAAAGACATAGACTTCAATATGGAGTTGGTCTCCCTTTGCAGCTTCCACTCCTCCTAGAAGGCTTTCCACCAGTTTTAGAATGTTTCTGTGGGAATTTGTGCCCATTCATTCTGTAGAGTATTTATGTGGTCAGTTTGGATGAGAAGGCCTGGCTCACAATCTCTGTTCCAGTTCATCCCAAAGGTGCTGGATGGTGTTGAGGTCAGGGCTCTGTGTGGGCCAGTCAAGTTCTTCCACACTGAACTCATCCAGCCACGTCTTTATGGAGCTCGCTTTGTGCACTGGGACACAGTCATGCTGGAATAGAAAAGGTTCTTCACCAAACTGGGCCCACAGAGTTGGAAGCATAACGTTGTCCAAAATGTCTTGGTTTGCTGAAACATTAAGAGTGACCTTCACTGGAAGTAAAGGGTCTAGAACAAACCCTGAAAAACAGGAGTGTCCCAATACTTTTGTCTATATAGTGTATCATCGAAACACCAGCTGAGAGGATTTCTTTTGAACAAATGGTTCAAATCCATTTCTCCAGTACAGTTATACAGACTGTGCCAAGGCAAACCTTAAAGCAATTCTGACACTTTATGTTGTTTTATTCCTTTAATTTATCAGTAGTTTGTTTTACCTTTTGGTTGGGACCAATACCAAGTGTACAAACTCCTCACCTTCATCTTTCTTCATCGTGGACAGTATTTATTTTTACTGAAACTTGACTTTATACAGTATTTATCCTACCGATTATGTATTTTATTGTAAAACCAATTTTAATATCCATACATCTGTACTAAGAGGTTATTCTGCAAAGCTGGATTTTTTACTTTAAGATATTTTTTAGCTGAACCCAAAACTGAATTTAGTCCTACCTTAAATTAAACCCATTGTTATTTTTTTACCTCACTAATACAGATTTATATACACTCCAGTCAAAAGGTCTCACACTTATACAGTATTTGTCAACTAATAAAGCAATAAAATACAAAGTAAATAAAGTAACGTGTTAAAGAAGCCTTAAAATCCTCCAGTTTGTTTTGCACAATGTCTTAATGAATTGATCTGTTGTCTGTGTATCTTTATGAAAGAATCAATTTAGACTGAAGATAGATGAACTGAAATGAAAACTACAGTCATGAACCTTTCCAAGTCAAATGAAAACCTGACCTCATGGTTGCTCAACATCATAAAACACTACCATAATTAGTATTTGCATTTTTTGCAGTAAATCAAGCCAAGAAGTCACTCTGGGACTAGTACGTATCATAATTAGTCATAGAGTCATAATTTTGAACATAACCCTGGTTATAAATGCCGCCGTTAGTCTGTGGGTAGTCCAGATCATTTCTGTTTTTGTAATGCTGGTCTTGAAGCTGGTCATAGCTCTGACCAAAGTATTCTTGATCATAAGTGTTATCATGTTCAGGGTCATAGATGTGCCTGGTGGGCTCAGGGTCATGATGGTGCTGCTGGTACTGCTGGTATTGATGCTGATCGAAAGCCTGTCCTGAATCACCTTGAGCGTACATGCTGTGGTGTTGCTGGATATAGAGCTGATGATTGATCTCAAGGTCATGATCTTTGTATGGTTGATCTTCATAATAACTCTGTCCAGCATATTCCTGGTTATAAACATCTTGAGGCTGCTGCTCGTAAGCATCGTCGTGTTGGTAGTACTCCTGATCGCTCTGGGGAAGCTCAGGTTCTGGTGCAGGGTTCTCCTCCTTCTCTTGGAGCAGCTTCCTGGAGTGACGATCTTTAATCTTAAGGCCGATGTTCTGATAGATGTAAACTCCCAGAGTGAACTGTAGAATCTGAACAAGGAGGGAAAAAAGGTAAACATACACAGCTTCTTAAAGTTGAAGAACCTATTTGTTTGGTCGGCACCTTGCATCTTATCGCTTGGTATGGATGTAAATCTCTGACCTATAACTGACCGTTTGTAAATTATGATTGATGTGCCTCTCAGCCAATCATAATTCAGCTATGGCTTCTAAATGTTCCTACAACAGGCAAGGAGAAGTCCTGACAGAAGTTCTCACAACAAACCTGAAGTGAGATATTAAATCATTCGCAAATTACTAGACTAAAGAATGTGAAAAGAGATACTGAGGAATATTCAAATCAAAGACATCTGATCAACTTGTCTTTATTTCATTACTGAAACTAAAAAACCTTTGGATTAATGAAGACCTCATTTATAACATTTTGTTGCATGATTGGTTCTTTATATTGGGTCAATAAAATGATAATAAATGGACCAAAGAAATCAATCAAAACTTCATTTAATTAACATAAATTAAAATGTGTGATTTTTTTTCTTCTCCTGTAAATGTACTGGTTTGGAGATATGAGGTTTTGTTCTGGCAGCGATGACATGCTACCAGGTAGCTGAGAGTTTGACGGACTTAGTAACAATAAAGGGAGGTGGGATGTTCTCAGAAAGTCTGGGCAAACGCGATTCTTTAGGAAATTATTTAATGAACCTTATAATCATCATATTTCAGTTTGGTTTAATTATTTAGGTACAATGCAGAATTATTAAAAATACCCTGAATCCACAAACCGGACTGAAGGATCTGTTCACGCAGTGGAATTAAACGATACACCAATATACTTCTTTGAGTTAAATGAGTGCCTGTTAAACATTAAACATGATTCATCCCAAGACACAGTTTATAACGGGCAGTTTAGAGAGGGCATGATGCCACTTTTTCTTTTTCAATACCAATATTGACCCTTGAGTAGAAAGCAATACAGATACAGATGCAATATTCTTTCTTTAAAAGCCTGTTTTTAGTTTTAAAAGTAGGCCATCATGCTCAAACTACTCAAACACTCCACATGAAGAAACACACAGTTAACAACATGCCCTCACACAGTGTGAGGAGGTGCCATCTCTAACCCAGTGGAGTAGTTCAGGTGTATTTTTAAACCATATTAGAAGTTCTTTCACTTTCGCTCTCACATTCTCTCTCAGGGTCATTTAATTACCTGAATGGCAATGAGTCCTAAGTCCATGCCCACGATCACGAAAACGTTCTGTTCGAACCAGTCTTTTAGTTTCACCCCACAGCCCTGCGCCGCAAAACACAACAACACAGTGATGAGCTGCATTAGATCGTACAGTTCACAGTTTCCAGAGACCACAAGACAAAATACAACTTACATTTTTTTCCTGCACTGTCACTCTCTGGACAAGAAACACGCATCTTCATTTTTTATTTTTCTACTTCTTAAACACAGCAGAAGTTCTTTGCATTGTGTGAAGTTTTCATGATGAACAAACTAACACTGAAAGTTGAGAACGGTTTTGCCTTCTTATGTAAAGTTACCATTTTGTAGATACATGTTTTTTGGTTGTTTTTTGTTTTCGGACAGCACCGATATTTTATCTGCTTCCGTGAGGTGCACTTATCACATCTGTGCGTCATTGTGCCCCTTAAAACGTCCTAGTTCATTTTAACATTATTTTTTTAATCCTTTAGATAACAGACTGTTTTGTTACTGTGCCTTAATAGTCATGTGCAAAGTCGTAGTGTTAAACTGTTAGTGTTATACTAAATATACTAATAAAACTAACAAAGAATATATGTGAATAACATTCTACAGTAACTAGTGATGTTATGTTCAGTATATCAGTGTGTTCCTTGTGGAAGTCCAGTATTACTGTAGTTTCATCAGAAACCTGGTTGGACTCAATCCGTCCTTCATTAAACTAAATCAGGAGCTGCTGGAGGAACCGAGGAGGAATCTGGATCCAAACCTCCTCACCAACTCACAAAATATTAACTGCTTTTTACGAACTAATCAAGTCTTGATACTTTTTACTGTTTTCTTGTTTGTTTGCATTTATTCTAATGTTATTCTAATGCTTGCAGGAAGACACTTTACCACACGCTGAGGAAAATGGATAGCATAGGAATGCATAGGAGCCTAAGACTTTTGCACAGTACTGCATATCTAGATAAGTTTTTAATTGCCTTATGTTTTGAATTGCCTTATGATAAAATCTGCACAAATGGGCGGGGCAAAACTGCTGTAGGCTAAATAGACCTATATATGTAAATGTATTTGTGACATCACAAATACAACAAATTCAAAACAGATATTTTGTACAGACTGAAGAGAGAATAGTACATTTTTACATCTTAACATTTTACAATACCGTAAATTAAACAATTGCACACATTGTGCAAAGTTTTCATGATGAACAGACTAACATTAAAAGTTAAGAACGTTCTGTCCTTCTTAGGTAAAGTTACCATTTTGGAGATTCAAAATACTTATAACTTCATATTTTGTGCATGTACAGACTGAGGAGAGAATGATACATTTTGACATTTTTACATACTGCTTCACCTCTTATTTAAAAGATGTGAAGAAAATTCATCTTTGCATGATGTGAGCCCTATAAAAGCAGCAGAGATGAGTGTGTGAGTGCTTAAGCTGGAATCTAATGTTATAAAACCATCACGCTGAGTGTTATTGTACCGTTGTGTAGATGTCTGAGCCGTTTCCGAATGGATAGCTCTCATTGGGCAGGAATAGGGGGCAGCTACTATTAAAGCAGGAGCAGGGGTAAACGTCTGACATGTTCAGCGTCTGAATGAGTCCGTTCATCTGCCAGTCACTGGCGCTCTTTCTGCCACAGCACTTTGCCTGCAGGAATACACATTTCAGTTTATGCAGATGATAAAAGCCAGCAGTGCTTTTTATATTACCAGTAAACCGATGTGAGGTATGTTATTAACAGACTAAAATAATTATGGTTAATTATTAAACGTTGGTCTGTATGACTCAGCAGTGCAATCTCTCGTCTCCGTGACGGTGCTGAGAAACTGTTATGTTATACGTACAGAGTGCTGCACGCTGTCCAGAAGCCTCCCTGATGTTTGTGTAGTGTTTCTGCCATAGTCGGTGATGATGCCATCTATGATTCCAGTCAAAACCATCTCAATCTGTTGATGAAATGCTCTTTTTTTAGCTTTTTGCTTTATTTTGGTCAAAACTGCAATAAATGTTCACACACCACATGTCAAGAAACAGAAAAAATTGGGGCAAGCAATGGGAGGCAACATCATGTAGGGAAATGTGGTGACACACAAGATTGCACCAAATCTGGCTAAAGGCGGTAATGGCTTAAGAATAGCTCAATTTCATGTTTTCCCCACTACGCTGTGGTAGTTAAATATTATTTCCAGAAGTCTACAGCAGTATATCGTGAGCAAAGCTGCTTAAAAACTTACTCGGTTCTTTTTAAACAGAAGGAGGACAGAGATGAAAAGTTGACCCAAAACAATGGCAATCAAGAATCCCATGTACTGGAAAAGAAAACACAGGAACAGAAGATAAGCCTCCGCAGAGGAACAAAACATCTCCAAAAGAGTGGCTTTCCGTGAAAAGGAACAAACTTTCTCCACTTTATACTTTTTAGAACGTTTCTAGTGGTCTGGTCTTCATGGAGTTTGGAAACAATGTACAGACAGTGGGTATTTTCAAATTATGGGTACAAATAAAAGCAAAAAATGTCAAACTGAGGATATAAAGTTTCATTCTGAAAGTATGTGGAAGTAGGAGACCAAGGCTGGGTTTTGGTATGAGCTGGATAGTCTATGGATAGAAAAATGCAATATTTTTCTTTAAGAATCTGAGACTGATCTGAGACCACCAGATCAGGTGCAGACTGAGCTTCGAGGGGATTTCTACACTGATTTCTACACAAACAATTTTTTTGGGAGGGCAATTTTAAGTAGCCTTTTTAACTCAAAAGCTCATGTTATGTGAACCTGTGTTCATTAAATAAACACCCTAGCAGCTTTCCAGTACTTTCTATCAACCAAAGTTTCTGTTTAACGAACTGAACTGGTCTCCTCTCCCAAATTACATAAATGAATTAGTGCTGTATCAAAAGAGGCGAGTGGCTATTTAGCTGTGATTCTTAATTTAAATACAGCGTGAGTGTTCACATCATAAAATTGCAATCCAGACCTGCCAAAATTAGAATTGCTGTGTTTGGAGAAAAAACTCCTGATTCCTTATAGTCGTGAGTTCTTTTTCCTTTAGAGCTCATAAGGTCTCAGTTACACCGCTGACAGAAACTTCTGCTTTGCTTTTTTAAGATACCCGGGTTTTCCAACCAAAACTGTTGGATTGTGTTCAGAAAACAGAGCTGCTAAAATCGGGAGCTGCTTGTTCTGCTTTGTTACTTTGTTTCTGCTTTGTTCTGCTTCTGGGCAACTAGAATAGTACTTTAATAATGTATTTTTCATGTCTGTGATTTATAAAGAAATTTCTTACTGTTGTGTGACAGTACTTACAAATGCAATGAAACATCTATTCTCTATGCAGACGCTGACGCAGCCCAGCATAGAGACAGCCACGACCACCAGGCCGATAACAAACAGCCCTCCAGCCACCACCTCGATATCCGAGTCTGGGAGAACGGTAACACACAAAAACATCAGTATATACCATCAGCACACATTTATGTTATGGCATTTGACAGATACTTTTGTCAATTTCAGTTAAGATATGATAAGACAACCCTTTATTAGTCCCACGGGTGGGAAATTTGCATTGTTACGGCAGCTAAGTGAACAGAACAAAAGAAGAGAGTAGAAGCAGCAGAACTTATAGAATAAAAACAACAGTATAATATAAAAAGAACACTACATATATATTACAAAAATATGTAAAAACACACACACACACACACACACACACACACACACACACACACACACACACACACATATATATATATATAGGAATCAAAAACCACTTTCTTGCTTGGAAGGTAACAATATTATCCATTACCAAATCAGAACAGATTCTGCACCCAATCAATACACAATCAACATGCAATCAGCCCAGATTCAGCATTTACATTTACATTTACAGCATTTATCAGACGCTTTTATCCAAAGCGACTTCCATTCCCTAACTACAGGGGAAAGTC
>JBBJLS010071448.1:0-11095 GCA_037577275.1 Bryconaethiops microstoma | reverse complement strand
CTGCTTTCTCAGGCGTCTTGACCTTTGGAGGATTTCCTGCTTGCTGAGAAGTCAACTCTAACTTTGGAGGATTTCCTACTTTCTGAGAAGTCAGCTTGACCTTTGGAGGATTTCCTGCTTTCTCAGGCGTCTTGACCTTTGGAGGATTTCCTGCTTGCTGAGAAGTCAACTCTAACTTTGGAGGATTTCCTGCTTTCTGAGGAGTCGCCTGGAACTTTGGAGGAGTTCCTACTTTCTGAGGCGTCTTGACTTTTGGAGGATTTCCTACTTTCTGAGAAGTCAACGTGACCTTTGGAGGATTTCCTACTTTCTGAGAAGTCAACTTGACCTTTGGAGGATTTCTCACCCGTACCGCGGGCCAGCTGCTCGGACCTGAGCTGGGCGTCAGGGGGCCCGGGCTCTTTCAGGTACGGCTCTGGTTTCTCTTCATTCACGTACAAATCTTTCGCCTTTTACTAAAGATTTCTGTGGAAGGGAACGCTGAGGATTTCTTATTTTTTGAACGCTCTGCTTTGGCGGAGCTGCCTCTTTTATGCTGGTGTAAAGACAGAATGTGGTGTTTGGGTCCCCCACAGACTGTCTCTGTCTTAACTGAGCGGCCTCTGGGCACGGATGCCAGTGAAGTGTTCATGTGGCTGTTAGTTCCGGATACAGTTAGTGAGTACAGGGAGCAGTTTAGCCAATGGCAGACCCTCCAAGACTTGTACGATTCACGTGCACAGTGGTGGGAGATGGTATAAGACAGGACGCGACTTTTTTCCAGAGTTTTAGGGGAAAAGAAAAAGGAGAAAGAATAAAGGCGCATGATGGGGCTGCAAAACAGACTACAGAAATATTTTAAACTCTTAAACAATGGTTTTGATTTTAGTTCAGAGATTAAAGAAGTCAAAAGGGAAATGTCAGTGTTACAAGAAATTAGAAGTAAGGGAGTTATTTTAAGGGATAAAGAGAGTGAGGTAGAGGAAAGGGAAAAATGCACACGGTACTTTTTAAAGAAAATAATTAGTAGGGGAGGGAGCATTACACCTAAAAAAAAAAAAAGATGAGAAGGATTTTAATGAGAACAGAGAGATTTTAGAGATTGTAGAGAACTTTTATGGGCAATTTTATAAAGAGAAACCGGTGCAAGAAAATACATTAGGGGAGGTCTTAGAATTTTTAGATAAAACAGTTGCGGACAAGGTGATTTTATCCCTTTTAGAAATGGAAAAAAGTTTAAAAGGTTTTAGCCGGGGGAAGTCCCCAGGAATGGATGGACTTCCCCTTGTGTTTTACCAAAATTTCTGGGATATTTTAGCACCTGAGTTATTGACTGTTTTTAAGGAATTTGAAAGACTCGACAGACTTCCCGACAGCTTTAGATTAGGGATAGTGACCTTACTTTTTAAAAAGGAGACAAGACTGACTTTAAAAATGAAACTGACTTTAAAACTGACTTACTTTTTAGTAAGATTTTATCTACACGCATGTCGACAGTTTTAGAGGACGATATCCACACGGGAGCCTGCACTGTGCCCGGGAGAAAGACGACAGACAGCCTAGTGCTGAGACGCCATCTGTTACGCGAGAGACAGAAACATTAGACTAGTAGTTCTAAATTTAGATTTTGAGAAAGCTTTCGATCGGGTCTCGCACCAGTACCTGGTTAAGGTACTGCAAAAAATGGGGTTCCCAGGAAGGTTTCTACCTTGGGTACTGCTGTACAATGGCCTGGTCAACAGAATTCTTGTTAATGGGCACTTAACCAAAGCGGTGAGTATCCGCAGCGGCGTCCGTCAGGGGTGTCCGTTATCTCCGCTCTTGTATGTGGCTTGTATAGAGCCACTGGCACAGATCTTGAGAAGGGATAAATGGATCAAAGGACTAGACCTGCCAGGAAGCGGTGGACTGACGGCGACTTGTGTTTTATACATGGACGACGTTAGTCTTTTATGTACGGACGTTTTATCGTTACGAAGAGCACTGGACTTGACTGACTGGTACAGTCGGGCCTCGGGCGCCAAATTAAATAGGAAAAAGTCCGAGGCCCAGCTCTTCGGGCCGTGGGACGATCCGGACATAAGGGGACTGGACGTTAATTTTAAAGAGACGGACATGAAGATTTTAGGGGTAAAATTGGACAGGGAGGGCGGAGGACGGGGCAACTGGACAGAGACGATAGGGAAAGTCAGACGAATACTGGGTTTTTGGGGACTAAGACAGATGACGTTGGAAGGCAAGGTTTTAATATTTAAAGCAGTGATTTTACCTTTGCTTTTACTCCTCTGTTCTGTTTTTCTTTTACCACTGAACAGAGCAGTCTTTTATTTCCTGTGGGGGTCCAAGTGGGAGAGACTGAGGAGGGAGGTGGTTAAGAGAAGAAAAGAGAATGGAGGAAAAGGTCTCCCAGACCCCCACTTGTTTTTAGGAAGCAAGTTTACAGCGCTGCATCTGACGTACGCGAGGAACCCATCCAGAGACAACAAGACAGCAGCTTTCGTGCGATTCTGGATGGGTTCCTATTTAAGGAGGTTAAAGTTTTTAAAAGTGGACCTTTTAACCCCAGTGGCTTTTAACCTGCCCCCGGAATATGTTTTTATTCAAAAGTTCTTAAAACATTATCATTTAGAAACAGAGAGTGTAGACGTTTTAAGTAATGCCAAATCTCTTGTTTCTGTTGTTCAGGACCGGGAGCCAGTGAGTCCAGTGCGCGGTCTCACGTTAGGTGAGGCTAAAACGGTTTGGCGCAACGCAGCCCACCCGCGTCTCCAGAACAAGCACAAGGACCTGTCATGGATGGCGGCGCATGAGATCCTCCTGGTCAGGGCTGTGATGCACTCCCGGGGGATGGCACAGACATCTATGTGCCCACGGCTAGGGTGTGGCGTGCCCGAAACTGTGCGGCACGCCCTCTGGGAGTGCGGCGCTGTGAGGGACCTGTGGGCCGCGACCGGCCCCCTGCAATGCCCGAGCCTGCCAGCAGGGGAGGTCCTCTTATGAGACCGCCATCTGGGGGGTGGGCCAGGGCATAAAAGGATTGTCGGATGAGGAGTTCACTAAGCTCTGGCTCACCCTGAACTGTATAAAAGACGCTATATGGACCTCCAGAAACCTGCTGATGGGGAAGCGCGTGACAGTGCCCCTCCACGCACAAAGACGGCTCATAACAACAACGCTGCAGGGGTACCACACGTCGCCATTTGGAGGAGGGGGCCGGGGGCACACGGAGAAGGTCCCTGCCGCCACCAGCCCTGATTGCCCATAGATGCTCCCCGACAAAACATCAGGTTGGATCTGCGGGCCAGTGGGGAGCAGATCTCCTCTGGCACCAGAAGTGGCAGGGCCGGAGTATCTTGCACTGGAGACCGGGTGATGGCAACACTTGTTAGGGGCTCACCGGGGGTCCTTAACAACACTGGATTTGAAAGACATTGGTTTTTAACAGATTTGGATTTTAAGGGCATTGGATTTTATCGACACTGGATTTTAATAATGAAACTTTGAACTGAACTCTTAATGGACTTTTTATTGTGTTGTTGAATGAAAGGACTTTTAATGAATTGGCTGTCTTTATAGTATTTAAAACAAATGTTTTTATTGCAATATATTTATTTGTGGTTTTATTGCAATATATTTATTTATAAATAGATGCATTTCAAGCGCTATGAAGAAAAAAATGTTTTTATTCCAATATGTATTGAGTCCTTTGTTTTTTACACTGTTTTACATGGAAAATACTGGAATGTGGAAAACATACATACATCTTGTTTATATATACTTTCATACATATTTATTTGTGTTTTTATAATTTTACTGAAATGTATATGTTGTGTGTGTGAGTATTTTATGAAATATCTTTTAGTGTCATTGTAACAGTGTGTTAAAGCACAATAAAACCCGTCAAAAGAAAAAAAAGACGTCCTGGTGACTTTTTTTGTCCGACCTCGTCTCGTAGCTTTCTTCTCGGCGTTTTTTTTTTTTTTTTTTTTTCTTCAACATACCGCGAGTTTCTATTAACTCCGCCCCCTTTTAAAGAGCCATGCTTCTTTAAGTCATTTCCCAGTATGACCATGTCTTTACATAATATGAACCTTATTTCAGTAAATTATTAGGGCTCGTAAATAGCAGCCAACACAATGAATTTATTAAAGTACGCCCCCCCATTTTAAAAGGAACATACTTTCTTGCAACATTATTTTCTTTTTATGTGGCAATCGTCACAGACCCCCCCACCCAGCCGGAGGTGTGAGGGCCTTAACCCCCAAAGTAAGATTTTAGATTAACCACATTCACTGTATCGGTTTGATTTGTGTTTGGCCATTTAAGCCTATAATTCACAGGACCTAATATTTTCATCACCTCTGCTGGCCCTTTCCACTTAGGAGCTAGCTTTGATGAAAATTTCTCAGAGTGTTTAGATCGAGGGTGTGCACTAACCCAAACCAGATCTCCCACAAGAAATTGCGCAGGTCTCCTATGGGCATTATAATATCGGGCTTGTCTGAGTCTGGCCACTCCCATTCTCTTTTTCACCTCTTGTCTCATGTGATATTTCCTTTCCAGAAGGGAATACTGGGGTTGTTGAGGATTCAGGGTTGGCGATTGATGGATAAGTCTCTCCAAAGGACCTTTCAGCCAGCTCTGCAGGAGTCCGACCCGTGGCCTCATGTTGAGCACTGTTTATGGCAAACCGAAACTCTGATAACCATTTATCCCAGTCTTCATGATGTTCGCCTACAAATGAAGCAATCATGGTTTTCAGATTTCGGTTAATGCGTTCAGTTAGATTGGTCTGTGGATGGTAACTGGTGGTCATCTTCTGAATGATACCCCATTTCTTACATAGGGCCATAAGCAACTGACTTGTGAACTGTGGGCCTCGGTCAGAAACAATGTATTTGGGGACACCCCATCTTGTTAAAACCTCATCCCACAGCAACTGACATAAACGAGGAGTTTTACTGTCTCGCATGGGGAATAGCTCGACCCACCTGGTGTAGTAATCCACCACTACCAGGAGGTAAAGGTTTCCTTTCTTGCTCTGAGGAAAAGGCCCCATAAAGTCCAAACCCAGCATGTAACCAGCTTCTTCCACTTCTGTGGCTTGTAACAATCCCGCGGGTTTCCTGTTTTCTGACTTGTACTGCTGACAGATGGTACATTGTTTAACATGATGCCACACATTGCGTCTTATTGTAGGCCACCACGCTACTTCTAAAATCCGCAATAAGGTTTTAAGTCTGCCCAAGTGGGCTCCCAGTGGACTATCATGGAAGTAGTGGAGAAAACTAGATGTCAGCTCTTTTGGCACTACAAGTTGGTATTTCACCCCCACCCCCTTAGTAGGAATAGTTCTATATAGAATATTCTGGAGTACTTCCCATCCAATATGGGCCGTCCGTCTGCCTCTGGCTGTTCCTCGAATCCACATTTCTCTGACTTCTGGATCTTGGTCTTGTGCACGTGCAATCTCAGCCAAAGAAGTGGGCAGGTCTGTGACCCCAGACGTCCTTAGCACAGCCACATAGGCCGCCATCACAGATGGTTGTTGGACCTCCATGGCCCGTGACAGTGCATCCGGTCCCACATTCATGTAGCCCTTACAGTAATGAACCTCAAAGGTGAACTGCTGCAACCTCAGGGTCCAACGGGTTAATCTGGAACTGGTCTTGGGACAGTTGAAAGCCCAGGTTAAAGCACTATGGTCCGTGAAGACGTCAAACTGGCTACCTTCCAAGAAGTGACGCCACTTCTCCACAGCCCATACAACTGCCAAACACTCTTTCTCGGATGTAGAATAATTGTATTCTGCTCCTTTAAGCCCTTGAGAGGCATAGGCGATCACTCTCTCACCATCTGGAGATTTTTGGGATAGAATTGCTCCCAACCCCACCTCACTTGCATCTGTATGTACCTGAAAAGGTAGGCTGAGATCCGGTTGGGCCAGAACAGGAGAAGTCTTCAGGGCTTGCTTAAGTTTGTCAAAACTATTCTGGCACTCTTCCGTCCATGTCCACGGCACGTTCTTTCGCTTCAAGTTATTCAGGGGGGCAGCCAGATCAGCAAAGTGAGGTATGAATTTATGGTACCACCCCACAAGACCCAAAAATCTTTGCAGGGCCTTAACATTCGGTGGGGTAGGATAGCTGGCCACTGCAATAGTCTTTTCAGGGTCAATTTCCACCCCCTTTGCTGACACCAAGTGTCCTAGAAACTTGAGTTGGTCCTTGAAGAAGTGACACTTTTTTAAATTGAGAGTTAGGTTGGCAGTATGCAATTTAGAAAACACATCATGGAGATCTTTCATGTGCTGTTCGGAATTGGGCGAGTATACAATTATATCATCAATGTAAACAAGACAGACGCGCCCCCATAGTTCGCCCAACACTGTTTCCATTAGCCGCTGAAATGTTGCGGCTGAATTTTTCAAACCGAAGGGCATAACTTTGAACTGGTACAGGCCAATAGGGGTAGTAACAGCTGTCTTAGCCTTGCTCTCAGGATCCATTGCCACTTGCCAGTACCCAGATTGGAGATCTAAAGTGCTGAAACACTTTGCCCCATATAATGACTCTAAAATATCATAGATAATTGTCATTGGGTATGCATCTAGGGGGGGGCTTTCATTTAACTTCTTGTATTCTATGCAGAAGCATAAAGAGCCACCTGGTTTTCTAACTAACACAACCGGAGATGCCCAGGCTGATTGAGGCAGTTCTATGACATCATCTGCCAACATCTGCTTTACACCCGATATGCCCTTGTGCGAACTGACACTTCATCACAGGTGTGAATGTAATGCTGTATCATCGTGGTCCTTCCAGCTTTTTCTGAACACACTGTTGGCCAAGCTCGCAGCAATGCCTGTACCTCTGGTGGATGAATTCGTATTAGCGCTTCATGTGCTTCCGACATTTCACCTACCCTCAAATGTGGAGGTACTGCCATATACAAACAGTTAAACTTCTTATGCTCTTCTGCAGGGATCCAAACCAAATTACCAGGGGTTCGATTCAAAAATGGAAAATAAGAGAACTTTCCTTGGTTGGAAACGCCATATACATACTCTCCTAAATTGAGTTGTACCTTGGTTTTTAAAATAAAAAATCCAGCCCCAGAATAAGTGGGAAGGCTAATTTGTTGTCAGTCATGATGTACATCTTCACAGTCCAGACGGCCCCATGCCATGTATAAGCCAATCATATTTTTCCCTTGGCCTGATGAGATTTCCCATCTGCTAGCACAAAGTTTGAAGGTTCCCCAGTACACAGCTTTTCTCCAGGTTTAGACACCTTCTGCCAAAGACTCATCTGCATCAAGGTGAGGGTGCAGCCTGTATCCAGCACAGCTTCTCCTTGGCATCCCCTGATTTCAATAGGAACCACTAATATTGCTGGGGCTTCTGCTTTGGCCAAGGCTACATGATGTATTCCTTTAAGCTCTGTATTGTTTTTATTGAAACTTTTGTGACTCGTTTTCTTTTTGGTCTTTTCATTTGAGGCCTGGTTATTCACTCTGGCCCAATAGTCTTTCTTAGCAGCCCAGTCCCGTTCCACCATGGACCCAACCTTCACTAGCTGGTCCACAGTGTGGACTGTCCCCCTAAAACTACTAACTAAGGCAGGATTACAGTTGTTCATGATACGCCGGACTAGCTCCCCTTCATCCATATCTGACTTCCATTTCAGACAAAGGGCCCTATGGTCATACACAAAGTCTCTCAGGCTTTGATCAGGAGCTGGAACTTTGACACGCAACTGTTCCTCCAACTCAGATAAATAGTCCGTAGTCAAAAAGGCTGACAAAAAAGACTTCTTGAATTCTATCCAATTATGCACCTTAGTTCTCTCTGCCATCCACCAACTCTTAGCTGGCCCTTTCAGGAAAGCAGACAAAGTGGCCATAAGTTCACCATCAGCCATAGGCCTCAGAGACAAAAAAAATTTCACATTGTTCGATGAAGTTGAACACATCTGTGGTTTCACGGGATTCCCCAAACGAAGGAAATTCAATGCGAACTGGAGGCTTGGAAATAGCAGTAAGAGGGCCAGTTACATTACTAGAAGAAGGCTGACTGATATCACTAACATTGGGAGGAGGATAGCGAAAAGCAGATTGACTCAGAGGAGTGCTAGAGCATTTTAATTTATCCATCTCTCTTCTCCACTGTTCATCCCTACGTAATAAACAATCCACCACCCCCTGTTCAAGCTGTCTTAGAGAGTTCTTCAACAGCGTCCCGAAGTCTTCAAACCTGTGGTCTACATAATCCCGAAAACCCTGCTCCCTCATTATTGAGCTCTCTATAGAGCACTTAAACTCACTTTCCAGACTAACTACCTTATCTTGTAAGTTTTTTATGGAGTCCCTGAACTCTTGTGTTACCCCACTATCCATAAGTCCTGTCACTGTAACTTCTTCCCCATTTTCGGAATCTTCAGAATCAAACCGCTCCCCTATATACATGTCACTTAAAAGTGAAGAGATTTCAGTAATAGGTTCTCTAAAAGTTACAAAAGGACCTGGATTGAAGGAGGGAGTGGGGTTAAGAATAGGAGTATGAGCAGAGGAATCAGCACTAAAAGTAAGGGGTGTATGGGCAAGGGAGTTCAGCTGCCCTTCTTCATTTTCAATAGCTGGATCATCAGCCATGTTGCTTCACAACAGGGAGGCAGTCACAACTTATTCTCAACAATGCACTCCCCGTACGGGCCACCAATATGTAACATGGCTGATGATCGATAGTAAGAGAGAAACTGCAATATTAAACACATTAACCTGGACCGATAAGAATGACTATCATAGTTCAGTTTATGAACATTTGCTTGCATCCAGAGTTTAAGGGGGAGACGTCAACAGCACTCGAAACAGATCTGGTGGAAATATAAAGCTGGATGTCATCAGCATGACAGTGAACCTGTATTTTACAAATTTTAAAGCTATTAGCTTAATTGTTATCAGATAGATATCAGGTAATTGATTGCTATCTGAGAGATAGGACTTAAACCAAAAAGCACAGAGCAACACACAGAGACATTTCAAGACAGGTAAGAAGAATGGAATGATTTTATCAAAAGCAGAAGTTAAGTGTAACAGGGTTAGAATGGTAAAAAAAACAACATCAACAGAAAGGTAACTTTAAGAAGAACAGATTTAGTACTATGCTGTGCTTTGAAGGACCTCAAACACATTATTGTCAGAGAGATATGTTGCAAGTTAAACAGAATCAACTCAATCCAGTGTTTTTGAAAGAAAAGGAAGACTGGAAATAGAACAAAAGATACCCAGTTCATCTGGGTTGAGACCAGACTTTTTAGGGACAGCAACAAGTTAAAGTGCATCTGGAACAGATCCATATAAATTAGTTTGCTATACATGTAGTGAATGGGCATAGTGCAGGGAGACAAGTCTTAACAACATTAGTAGGAGCATAGTCCAAAATAAGGACATGTTTGTTAGAGGAGGAAAGAGAGGGGAAGACTGAGTAATGTTAGATTAATGTATGTAAGATACAATGTATGTAAGATTAATGTAAATAGTTTTGATTTGTATTGTTCATAGGTTGAAGCTGTTTAGACACAGTGGAGAAAAAACTGTGACCAGCTCCAGACTTTATGAGATTTGTATAACAGGCAGTCTGAGCAGCAAGTGGATCATCTGACCAACATGTATACCCTTCAAAGCTCTTGTTATCTTTTGTGTGAACAAATAAGGAGTGTTCAGTTTGGCTTTGATCTTTTGCCTTAATAGAAAGGTGAACAATTCACAGTATTATGTTAAAATGGTGTCAGTTGCTCTTCAATCAAATCTCATTGTGTGTGCAGAGCTAACAATGTCTTCATCCATCCCTCAAATGCTGTTGCATGGTAATCAAATGCAGTACTCAAACATTTTACCTAATCTGAAACACATCCATCAGGACAGTTCCATCCTTACATATATCACAAACAGCAGATTTTTCCACAGTTTACTTCTTTATTTTGTAGAACTATTGTAAAACACTCAAGAACATGCATTATCATGAATAAGTCCAAAATGTCACTGCATTAGTGTGCACTAATACAACACTAAGGAAAGAAACAGCAGGTGTTAAATAAATAGTAACAGAAGATGTTACATTAATAAATCTTCATTTGATTCATACTTACTCCCAAACTTGTAAATCTGTGATTACTGCTTTACACTTTTCCTCTATGTTCTTAACAGTAGCACAACTGGCAGTCAAAGAATAGAACTGTGGCAAACAATACAACTCTTTTCTTTATTTTGAATGGAGCAGATTCCTTTGTGCTGTTTCCACTGAGAGCTCTGCAAAATGTTGGCCTCATAAAAGAAGGCACTCCAGCACGAGAGGGAATTGCAGTATCCCTGAGCCTTCTTGTTAGCATTTCTGCATAGCAACATCACTCATAACCTGGTCATACATGTTCTTTCATCAGTCAGCCCAGACCCAGAAGGCTAAACAACTGGCTAACTTGATTCGTCAAATCTCAGCAAGGCTGCATGTAACAGGAAAAAAATACTCAAAAATGTACTCCTGGTGAATATGATTCCACATTTAAGCAATAGAACACTCGAGGTTGTGTGAACCCAAATGGGTTGAAGTGTGAAATGTAATTAGTTAAAGTTATCTAAGGTATTAATTTTCTGTTTTTGTAGAAGCCAAACGATTCACTGCAGTGTAAAGCTAGTTCTCAGATGTTTCGGTGTGGATTAAGGCAGTGTTCGCATTGGATGTTTTGGAGAACAGAGCTTCTTTTTTTTCTTATTATTGACTGGAGAGACACATTTTTGTGCTATTTCTGCCAACACTGCATGCTTGTTTTGAAAAAGAATTAAAAGTAGGACAGGTTTATGTTATTTTTTTGTTTTGCCTGTACATATTGAAAAATGAGCTTTCTTGCACAAATGAGATATTTGCATGCCATGCTTGAAACTGAGATATTTTCATTGTTTCATTTACATTTACATTTACGGCATTTAGCTGACGCTCTTATCCAGAGCGACGTACATCAGTGCTGAAGTCGTCTACATCTGTATCTTAAACCTGTAAGGCTAAACTCAAGTCTACATCCATTGTTCAACCAAGTTACTACATGCTCACTAGACCTAGACT
>JBBJLS010071447.1:0-11096 GCA_037577275.1 Bryconaethiops microstoma | reverse complement strand
GCAGCAACAAATATTATTTCTCTTGTCTGAGACAATAATCCCACTGTATTTCAACATTTCAGCCTCTGAATCGATCACTTTATCGGTGTTAAAAGTCTTCATCTGACTGTGTTTCCTCTTGTGGGTCACTGATGAAACACACACTGACTGAACTTCTGATCGAGGACTCGTTCACTGAAGCACATACCTTTATTTTTCTCTTCCTCTTTTTCTCGGAGTGTCAGAACTGTCTGCCTTTAAAATCTTCTCAGAGTTTCTGAACATCCAGGAGTTTGAAGCAGCGTCTGTTTTGAAGAAGTAGTTCCTGATTCTTCCTGATTCACTCAGTTTTACTTTCTCTCACCTGCTGTGCCGTCACTTCTCTCTTCACCTGTTATCAGTTCTGGAATCAGTTCAGATGAGGAGAGTCTCGCTCTCAGTGTAACGCAGGTTGTTTGAACTGCCAGAAAGCTTATAAATAAACTTACATTGAATGCATTTAGATGTATTTATTGCATTTTTTATGTGTAATTCAACATGCAAGACTAGTGTCTACTTTACAAAAACAGTTTTCTATAACAGAAATTAATTATAGATGATTGAGAGAGTAATAATATGTAACTAAAACTCATTTATAGAGTCAGACAGCACAGATAAGTCGAATTATACTGAGTGTGAATTACCAGACCATGTCAGTAATAAGAAAAGTCTTGCTATCAGTGTATTGTCAGATCAGGAGATAAACAACAGAGTTCCAAATAGGCCAAGGAAGCATTGCCTGTAATCACAGCGAGGAGTTTTTTATACAATGAAAGTTGTCTATACCATTAAATGAAAAGTGCAGAATGTCATTACTGTGTATTGCATGTTTTACACACTGAATTTTACACTCCTTGATCATCTGCTGCACCTCCGCCCGTGTCTCCTCTGAACTTAACATGTGTGTTGCAGATAAAACCTGCAGGACTGTAGGACCCACCACTCATCTGGGCAGTGAAGGGGCAGCAGGCACTTTCTGTAAACTTCTGCAGAAAGGGGTGCAGTTTTTAGCACTGAAGCGCAAAAAACACACAATTACTATACACTTCATGTGCAGATATTGGTGTTAATATCAGCCATGGAAGAGGCTCCATCTGACTTGTCTTACCAATTGCAGCCCTGTGACCATGCAGGTCCATCCAGATGACTTTAAAAACTTCAGTAAACAGACTGTAGGGCCAAAGTCCATGAGACTGGACACGGGAGATTTGAAGTGAAGTCACTTGGCTGCCATATCAGTACTCCCTCACTGCACAGTGAAATTAAAGCTTGTCTGTGGATGAGATGTGAACATACTCCCACAAAACACACATATAATAAAATGATGGTGAATTGTGTTTTTGCCCCAATTCATGGGCTGCCTAAGATATTTCATGGGTAGTTTTCATGTTATTATTTGTTCATAAACCTAATCAAGGTCATCCATTTATCTAAGGGTTTAATGCAGTTGTTCAAATGCATGAACAAGTGATAAGGTTATATGTGACAGGACCAGCTTTTCTCCATTCCTTCTTAAATTACTGTCACAAAAAGGGCGTAAAGGAAATAACATCCCTTGTAAAACTGGCCTAGTGACATGCCTTGCATGTCTTTGAGCTCTGCTGGCTTTGGATATTCATTTGAGAAGTTGCATGTGTCCAATGTATACTGTATACATGTATACATGTATACTGATTCACTACAATTCATTTAATACTAGTTATTTAAGAATAACTTACAGTTATTATTAAATAATAAACCGTGACTATATGGTCAGTAAGGTGATCATCTACAGCTGTGTTCATCATATTTCTTAACCCTAGATCCCTGCAAAATGGTGGAAATCTTTAGATCGTATTAGAAATTCATATAATAATTCTTGCTGTAGTCGATGTACATGTCTAACACTTATTCTCTAATGGGAACATTTCCTGGAATTCCACTTAGAAAGGTGTGACAGCTTGAGCAATGGTCACACAGCACACAGCTGATGTTGCACATTAAAGTAGATTCATACCTTCATTCTTATCTACATTTTACTCACACATGCATTCATGCAATACATTCACTCCATACTGCACATTAGTGGGTGATTTTATTTTGCATTTTGTTTTTGTTACTGAGTAAATACCAGAAACATATAAACTGGCACACCACACACATTGTTTAGATAATATCCTTTACTGCTTCACAGGTTTGGGTGCCTACAACTTTGTGAGCAATTTCTTTTAGTCTGAGTCACCTGGCAGGGTGTGGTGCAGTGCACATAAGACTAGATCTTACTGGGGGAACCAGTTCTAAGGATGTTCCTCCCTCAGTCAGCTCAATAATGGGGCGTCCGCAGTTCTGTTCAAGGATCATCTCCTCTGCTGGGGTACAGACTGCTGTTGGAGGTCCACACACCACTTGCAGAAGCTGCAGCTTTCATTTAGTTGAGAACACCAGGCAATGCAGTTTGGGTTTTTTTAATGGATTCTGTAAAATTGTAGCTTCAGCTAGATTTCTACTAACCATTATGACCAATGTTTTAGAATTAAATCTTCACTGCCAGGACCTTTAATCCCCACTCTAGTTGCTCCTAAACCAAGCATTAGAATAATAACAATTATATGTTACATTTTCTTTTGCATCAGGTAGACAGGAACAATTTGCATGCTGCCCTTAACTGTGTTAAAAAGTAGCTTTACAAGTACCTTATGATTGTGATCTCTAGTTCAATAAAAATGTTGCTTATTATCGTAACTATACCATTTAAAATGTTTCTAATAATTCTTTACTGATTTAGTACAAAATCCTTAATTGGTTACTTAAATTATGTTCTTAAGCATTTAGCTTGTCAGCAATTTTCTGCTAAGCAGCCTTATAAACTTTGTTTGCTTTAGTGCTCATTTTTATAGTTATTAAATCTTTATATTCTTCATAGACTTGCATCAATAATTCTTACCCTGAAGATTTTCAACGTATCTTTCTTTCCATTCAGTTCTTCTTTATCAGGACTGCCTTAAATATCATGTAGAGTTTTGTTGTTGGAGCTTCTTGAATCTGAAGTGAACTGTTACGCTTAACTTAAAAGAAGTCATTTCACATAAGCCTTGATTTTATAAGCCCACCCCTCTGTCCCACCAGCTGGATGTTTATTTTGTTGGTATATTATTATGAATTAGTATAACAGGCATAATGGCTCCATAACACTTTACAATATTTTCATTTGAGGCTTTTTCAGACTGTTTAGACGTCAGTTGGAATCCTGGATCCCCTCAAGTTTTCTTTCATAATATTTAGATATAAAGTGTTGTCACTAGGTGGCGCTCTTGCTCTTTGCCTTGCATAAGCGTGGAACGTATTTGCGCGTCCATGAGAGGCGTGAAAGGAGAAAGATGGATTCTCGCTTCGCTTTTTCTCCGGACGCAAGAAGGAAGAGCTGTAAACTCAATTCCTTAACAGAAACTCAACACTGTATTGTGGTCAAATTGTGGTTCCCGAACCGTATAACTTTTAATTTAGCCCAATGACAAACTTTCTTATTTCACCCTATGGTAACAAAAACTTGTGACTGTATTTGAAAACGTTTTTTGTACAGGTTTAAAATTAACAGAGTCATTAATGGGATTCTTTCTATCCAAATCATGGGGATGTGTAAAATTAACCTGACGGAAAAAAAACATGGTGAAATATTTACATACAAACGTGTAGCAAACAGAACATCAGAGTCAAACAACACAAACACCACAAATCCACATCTCACAAAGTCTCTCGAGTCCCTCGGGCGGTTCAAACAGAAATTTTAAGGCTGGAAGGTTATGGAATCAGATTTGTGTCTAAATTTTCAAACAAAACTTTCTTAATATCAAACAAAAATAAGACGTTGAAACGTAAAATAAGAGATTGAAATTTTGACAACATACTTTTTTGGTTACATCTCGCTCTTTTTCATTCTCGCCTGTGAGACTTTCGATTTTGCTGCTAGTTTTTCAGTTTCGCTGCTGGCTTTTTAGTCACGTGCCCCCTTTTCGTTTTCGCTGCCTCAAGATTTGGTTGCAGTTTTGGCACAAATCTCTAGTGTGGGCGCAGGGGCGTAGCGAGTGTTCCAACACCCACACTTATGTCAGATTAAAACGATGCTACACGGCTCAGCAACCCTAAGCACGCCTGCCACACTTGGCACACAGACGTATTCTCAAAGGCGCGCCAGTGATGGTGCGCATCAGTGACATGGGAACGAGGCATAGTCTGCTAAATCCCTCTGCCACTCCTGTACAGTAGGTGGCGCCGGCGGTATGCACCAAAGAGATGTTACCCGCCAATAAATTAATTAAGAAGGAGAAGGGAACGAGAGCCACAGATTTCAAAGTGAGCGAACGAGGTGTGGGTGAGGAAGTATAGGAACATGTCGGGTTTTGGATGAAGAGTCAACACTCAACAGGCAGAATGAAGTGATATCAGCTAAATTAGTCAAGCAAAATTCACTGTCTGTCACAACACCAGCATGTTCTAGACAGCCGAATAGGTTTGTGACAGACTACGTTTTTAAAAAGTCGTTCTCTTTTTGTTATGCAATATTAGGATGCACAAAAGGAAAAGGCAGGGAAGATAGACTCCTTTTTCGAGCAAACCCAAGTAAGTGAAGTTGACTAGCGCAGGTTTGTAATGTGTAACCCCTCATGGGCGTCTGCTTTGTGGTTTTCACTCAAACATCGAGGGGACGTGGGACCACGCACCTGTTATATTCACATGGCACAAACATTAAAAAGTTGGTCCTCTGCAAGGCTGCATAAATTGAAATGCATAATGCTAGTATGGGGAGATAATTAATATTAGCTGTCATTTAGCTCTCTAGCGTTCCCTTCAATCTCCAAAAGGCAGCTTAATTTATGGCTTATTGCTGTGTGCTTGTTTAGGGTACGCAGTTGCAGCAGGTCGCTGCCTCAGTGAGACAAGAGGATGTAGTTGATGTTGCAGAGGTGTTGCCTGATATTTACACTTGTCAGATTTAGATGCAGCACGTTAACAGTATAAATAATTGTTAAAATTGTTTATTAAGGCCAAGGGGTATGAAGTTCTTCCATTCTGGGTCATTAACAGTACTACGGATTTATTTCCATACTGTAGGCCAGGCCTAGATGTATATAAATGTAGAAACTCCGTAAGTTCTAATTGGTCGTGACTGTATTTATAATTTGGCCTCCCCATCCCAGAACACCCCCACTTTTGGAAAGCTTGATACACCCCTCTGTGGGCGGTTCCACTCACCACTACTGTGATCAGTTCTGACTTGGTAACTGTCTCCAGAACTGAGCCACTCTGAATGTTGCTCACTTTATTTACATTTTAACCATTTAATGATGAAGTTTGAGCGTTTAGTGGAATTTCTCTTAAATAACATTGATCTGATAGGTCTGTGTGCAGCCATGCAGATAACCTACTGTTTTACAATGTAAACTGCTCAAAAGTTATAACCAGAGAAACTAACATTTTCATTTGGGAACTTCTGAGAGCTGCAGCTGAAGTGTAATCCCAGCACTTAAGAACAGAAGAGATTTGGTTCAAAGCAAAGGCATGCTAGGTGATGCTGGACTGTACCTTCACTATTGTGAATGGAATACAATATTTTTAGGTTTAAGGAGGTGCATTTTTCAGTTACAGCTCAGTGTGAACATGCAGAGATCCTCCATCCCCATAATGATCTTACTGACTGGAGAGAGAGGGCACACTAAAGCACTAAGCTACTGATGATCTTCAACAATTTAGCTCTTAATTTAGCTCTTGCTCCCCAGGGTGTGCTTGTCAAACAGGTACTCGGCCATCATGTTGTTCCCAGCGTCCATCTTGGTGAGATTGCAGATGTAGCTACTGACTTTCTTGATCATCTCCACGTTTTCGTCCAGCTTGTGCGCCTCCAGGAAGTCACAACTGTTGGAGAGAATTTTTTTTTGCCTTGATTGAACGTATGAAGCACAATCACATTTCCAGCCAAATAAGCCAAAGTCTATTAGTCAGGGCATGAATCAGATGATTTATTCTTGGCATTTTAAATCTATAAATATAAAAAATGTTTCCTTCGTAAACAACATAAATCATAAGTCTAAAGTTAAAGCAAGTGGCCATTCCACACAATTAGGCATTAATAATTAACCTGCAACGTTCTGGTGCAGATGCAGCAGAACTCCAATGCTGGTTGTAAACAATGCAATAACTCACATAAGAGAAAAGAAGATGGAAAGCAATGTTATAATATCAGATGCACTGATGATATAACTCTATTAGGAAATTCTAGGGTCTGTCTAATGCTCTCAGACAACAACATCTTATATTAAATTCTATACCAGTGTTTCCAAATTCTTTTTCCACCTACCAGAATTTTATATACCAACTCGTACTGCTGACAACCTGTTACAAGACACTTCTAGGTATGGAGTGAAAATCAGCATGATATTTAGCCAAAAAAAAAATTCTCCAAACTGCTGCATGCTCTTATCAAACCATTAAGGAAGACATGCCGTTATGATCAGACATGAAGAATGACGTTGTGAATATCTGAAATGACAATTGTGGATAAGAAGAATGTAAGTTTGGCTAACGTTACTTAGCGAGTAACGTTAATTAGGTAAATGATATGACAACGCATAGCTAACGAATTCTATCGTAACACAAGAAATGTCTAGCACAGCATGATCAACATATTTGATCAATACTTACAGCTGATTAATCGTGCAGTTGATTGTGTGTATCTTGCAGTGATAGAGTTCTGGGGCACGGAGCTGTCACTCAAATAGCTGCGGGCAAATGAGGCGAAGCCCCGCCCACATGAGAGATCTGTGCCGGAACAGCAACCAAATCCTCAGGCAGCGAAAACATAAAAGGGGGTCGAAACTGAAAAACTAGCAGCAAAATCAAAAGTCTCACAGGCGAGTATAAAAAAGAGTGAGATGTAACCAAAAAAGTATATGGTCAAAATTTCAACCTCTTATTTTACATTTCAGTGTCTTATTTTTGTTTGATATTAGGAAAGCTTTATTTTAAAATTTTGGCACAAGTCTTATTCCATAGCAAGGTAGTGGTGGGCAGATCGATACAAATATCGATAATGTCGATACCAATGTTGGTATTGATATTGATTGATACCAGTGTTCTGAGATCGATACTATAGTGCCGATGCTTTCAAGTGCCTCTCCAGTCACACCACGGAACACACTCTGCTGTTCCTACACACTCTTGTGTTTTGATGTTGGACTGTCACGTGACTCAGGAGTGCCAGACACTCACAAACAAGCAAGCAGCATGCGCGCACACAGACACACACACACACACACACACACACACACACACACAAAAACAAACAAGTAAAGATGGAGCAGAAGAAAGGCAGAGAGGAAGAGGAGCACCCTGTGACGATATTTTCAGGGCCGAAAATGAAACGACAGCAAGCTGTCTAATTTGTAAAAAGGCTGTAAGATACAATAGAAACACTACAAATTTATATAAGCATATGCAAAATCATAAAGAAAACATCGAGCTATAGAAACAGGAATTTTATTTAAATTTATTTGGAGAAACAGATGCCATTATTTGAATAAGAATCTTTGTGCAATTCAAGGACTAACGGGGCTCTTGAAATACTGACCTCTGAAAATCTAAATTCTACTTTTAACATTAAGTGGCTCCTCAGACTATTGAAATCAAAAGAATCCGTATAGCATAGCTTTCCAAAATATATCTTTGAGCAGATGGGTGGATTATAATTTATATTAAGATGTGAATATGCTGTTGATAAATTACCTGTAAAATTAGCAAAATTCCATAGACAAGCACTGCTTGCTTGGAATATGTTATATAAACATAACTTTTCCCCACATAAATCACTATATATTTGGAACAACAGGAACATTAAGTTTAAAAACAAGTCACTCTTCTTTAATAACTGGTTTGACCATGGTGTAGTTTTAGTTAAACAATTGTTTAATTTTAACGGGACACCCCTACGTTATGAAGAATTTATTGCTAGAGTTGATTTTCCTGTGACTACCAGAGATTATGGTATGGTTTTGGGGGCCTTGCCAGAAGGGATTTTTCAGATGTTCTGGAACTCAAATTAAGTTTTTCATTTTCCAGTAAATCCAAGTGACAACCAAATTGACTTAGGTATCTGTACCAATAAGCATATAAGAAATATTGTGAGGAGTGTTAGCATCCCCCCTGCAAGATGTCATTGGAAAGCTTTGTATGAAGTAAATTGGAATAAAATATGGACTCGATCTGAAAAAACATAATAAAGTTAAGGACGTTTCCTTCATAGATTCTGCAAAGAATATATCCTGATAAGCAAGTGCTACCGAGGTTCGATTTGGATATTAGTTATCTTTGTGATTTTTGTAAACTGTTATTTGAATCAGTCCGTCCTGTATTTTTAAATGAATATATACCAGAATTTTCTGGTCTGATTTGGAGTGATTCTTAGGAAAATGTTATGGACTCACAGTGAAAATAAAAGAGAGAGAAATAAAATAGATTTTTCTTGGCTTTATAGATGATGACCTGGACTCAACTCATGATTCTGCTTGGGAAATACCACATTAATAAAAAGATGGGCTGGATCCAAACCTAATTTTGATCCCTTCCGAAAAGAACTATCAGAATATGGATTCAGTCGTTCGTGTTTTCTTTCTTAGAAAACACGAACAAACAAATAATTGTTCACGAAACTCCCACAAATTCGCAGAAACCGCAGATATCCTCTACATTTTTTTGCTTTTGTGACGTCCTGCCCTCGTCCTAGTGCTGGATTGTTTATGTTTGGGCGCCGGTTACCAAGGCAATCAGACATCAGGGGCCTGCACTACGAAGCGCGTTTAACCAAGTCCGACTTTAGTCGCGGGTAAATTGCGAACTCGCACTTGACTAATCAAGGTTGTCCCAGGTGGCGGTAATCACTACTACAACGCCAGATAAGATGTTGAGTTGAGTGAAATTATCATGATCTGTGCTCGGGGTGTGTTCAACAGTGCAAGTCACCGTTTCAAATCACGGCGCGATCACCGTTCCTCACGGAAGAAGAATGTATGATCGTCAGGCAGGGCTTCAAGGACCACAAATCAGTGCTGCAGTGCAAGTCCAACACCACAGCAGCCAACAACGACATGCAGGACTGTTGGAAACGTATTGCTGACCGAGTAAATGCGAAAGTACATGTGCATTATCTTATGTTCTTAAGTATTATTTATTAGATGATTTAAATGTTGTCTGAAAAGTAATAAAACACTTTAAACAAATATAGAAGTATACAGATGTCACATGTCAGAAGTAGGCATTTTAATTAATACCCCTAAAGTGCAATTACTGGGAGGTTACTCAGTATGTAATCCTGTGTTAATAACTGTAATAACGTTTCAGATGCAACAGAACTGGAACTCATACTTGGCTGCAAATAAAGATGTAATACAGAAAAATCATTTCAAGTGGTAGGCTCATGTATAAATAGTTGATGCATTAATATTTCTACTCATTATGAGAGATGTAGTGTGTTTAGGCTCCAGTTAATAGCTTGTTTCTGTGTTTTACAGTCAATAGGAAAAAGGTTGGCGAGAAGGCGACAGGTGGAGGGACTCCTGAAGCTTTCACACCTACAGAACATTGGCATTGGCCAATAATAGATGGAGGCCCACTAAAGGGTAGAGGGAGGCGTCCAGTCGGACCCAGGTAGCAGGAATGTCCCCCCTTTATGTGCAGGGTAATATCACAATTACTCTGTACAGTGTGTACATTACATCTTTCTTTGCAGCCAAGAACGCTTCCCACTGGTATTACATCTGAAATAACCTCCCAGTAAATGCACTTTAGGAGTTATTAAATTAATTAAAAAACCCACATCTGGCATGTGACACATCTGTGTACCTCTATATTTATTTAAAGTGTTTAATTCATTTTCAGACAACATTTAAATAGTCTAATAAATAATACTCAACTAAGAACATAATGCACATGTACTCGGTCAGCAATGCGTTTCCAACAGTCCTGCGTGTCTTTGTTGGCTGCTGTGGTGTTGGACTTGCACTGCAGCACTGATTTGAGCTCCTCGTAGTCCTGCATGATGATCATACATTTTCTTCCTCCGTGAAATACGGTGATCGCGCCGTGATTTGAAACTGTGACTTCCGTGGTTGAACGCACCCCGAGCACAGACCGTGATAATTTCACGCTGATTCAACTAAACAACGTCTGATTGCTCTTAGTAGTACCGATTAACGTCACCTGGGACAACCTCGTTTAGTCAAGTGCGACTTCGCAATTCAGACTTAAGTTAAATACTAAGACTCATCAGAGACACTCGCCGTCCTGTATTAACACAAACACAAAACACCCGAAAGTCCTTCATATAACAAACAATAGCGGCCTCTAGCGGCCACTGACTAGGACTGTCACAAGAAGATGAGAGGTCAGACATCTGCAGTTCTTTAAACTTATGAGAGTCAAATTGACTGAGATATGTAATATTTATTTATGTTTATGATCTTTAATATTTATGTATTATACTTATGTTTATTATGTCAAACAGAAGAACATAGTACATATTCACTTAAAACAGATATATGTTCCATTTGAACTCCATTTGAAGTGTGTGTGTGTGTGTGTGTGTTTTATTTGGTCAACTAAGATACAGAAAACTCATTAATCTGCTTTTTGTTTTCCTTTGATTGTTTGACTTCAAATTTACACTTCTCTTATTTATACATTTATCCAGTTTATACACTAAACTTGTCATGTTCCAGACATGAGACAAAGAGAGGAGACACACTTGCAAACACTTACGGACTTTATTTACCACAGTGTGATCATCCTGGGACAAGTGAAGAGTCACGTATGACCAGTAAGAGCTAAAACACAAGCAGAGACATTTGTAGTAGTTCAGAATAGGGAACACCTGGGAAAGGAGCGGGGACATGAACCAGACAGGTGAATCCACTGATCAGGGGCGGGGCTAAAGATGAGCTGAGAACCAAAACAAGAGTCACATGGCACAGAGAAAACAAAGCAGAAAAGTGGCAAAATAAGAGAGTGAAAATACTGTTGAATCTGTTCAGTGTTTGATTGGTGAGATGATCAGA
>JBBJLS010071446.1:0-11097 GCA_037577275.1 Bryconaethiops microstoma | reverse complement strand
TATACACATATATATATATATATAGAGAGAGAGAGATAGATAGATAGATAGGTAGATATATTTCCTGATTATTGCTTATTTAAAACTTCCTACATCCTACATTGGTCCTGTATATTTTATTTGCCTCTGAGGCCCACTGATGATGCTTTTGTGGCTTTATCTACAAAAACCATTATTCTGTTATGCCCAGTAGGTATGCCCATTGTCCAGCCTCTCTTAATTCCTTAGAATTAAACAGCCTGTTTTTTTTGCTGATATATGTAAATGCCCTATGTTCCGCTTGCTCTGCTGCCCTATTGTGCTGCATTTAAAAAGTAGTCACTTCAGTATGAATGGGCGAGGCTGAACTGCTGTAGGCTGAATAGTGGGATAAATGTAAATGTGTTGGTTTTAGAAGAATGAGTTTAGTATGTTCAAAATGGATTGTTTTGGACTAGGGTGTCCAATAACACAATGTCATTGGACAGTTAAACGTGCTTGGAGGAGAACACTTACAACATTCTATTATGTTTGCTACCCAGAGACCAACTGAGCCCTGAAGCTGGAACATTGCTGTGATACTTTTTCCTGTAATGTTTGGATGTTTGTTCGCACATTAAGCCCTTAAACAGTATTTTACCACTTTCATTTGTGCCACCTTTTCCTTTTACCTCACTTTTTAGGTGTTGTTACAGTACAAAATAAGACACTGAATATGAGAACCTGACTGTTGTACCAGGTGGCCAACTTTTGATGGCTTATGGTTTTATCTGTAGCACCAAAAATGTCAATAACGTGCTTTGAAACACTGATGTTTTTGGCCGTGCCGTCACCAGGAACAAACTCACAACCATTGTACTGCTGGGGACCCAACTTGAGTCACTCAATGTAACTAATTTTTCATTCAAATGAAGCATGTAGCTCAGAACATCCAACCTGTAGTTAGTGTTTCAAAGCAAGAAAATGCCCCCTCAATTGGGAATTCCTGCACCGAAGAAAACCCTGGTAAACAGTCTGGTTAACTGTTAAATTAAATCGTCGCAGCTTTGGTGTCTTTAACGTAGATGTCTTTGGACTCCCTGGTTATGTACTGGCTTTAGTGCCCTCTGAGGCCCCTCTGTAATTACCCTTGTGACGTAAAAGGTCTTGTGTCAACTTTATTGGGATTTCAACTTTGGCGTGTATTCACACTTAACCCCTTCCCGTTTAATTACCGTCAAATTCCCAGGGAAAAGTGCATGTGTAAGAGGGGCTGTGGACTCCTGGCCATTGATAACTGTGGCATCGCCAGGCATTGAGCATGTGATCCCCTAATGATAGGGCCAATGCTCAGAAGGTTTACACCACTGAGGAATCACACTCTCCCATTTTTACAATTAACCTTTCTTGTTCCCGGGTGTATTCAGCAGCCCTAGAATTTCAGTGGGCAGACGTCATTGTGGAGCTAGGCGAAGCTCAGTTATTACCACCGTCTTGATGCTGAGACTTGTTCTTTTCCATTGTGTGTTGGTGTCACTAATGGGCGCCACATCTGAAGCAGTGAATAAAACAAATTTGCCAAGAAAAATGGGTCGACCTGCATGCGGAGTGCACTCACGTCGCTCTCAAGGCTGCACACGGACACGCACACACTCGGATGTGACACAGATATGACACCCGCATGCAGCTTTATGTGCACACACAGCCATCCACACATGTGGACCTAGACTCGTGTGCAAAGGTTTTGGCACCCTTAGCCAAATGATGTCTTGTTGAACTTTTTAGAGAAAATGACTTTCCCTACACATTTTAATGCACACTTACTGCTGAATTAAAATGCATTCATGTATTTATATATGTGTGTCTTGTGTCTGAATTTACCAGTTCAGCCTGCTTTGCTGTAACTGAAGTGAGCAGATGGTAATAATCTTTCTATAAAGACTGTCATGTGAGCATGAAACCATTCAATTGTCAGAGAATGCTTTTCTCTCACCTTCAAGGTGTTTTACTGTATAAAGCATATAATTGAATATTTAGAGTTTGGCTGGTGCATTGGTTGGCCAAACACTGATGGCTTGGTTTTATCTGTCGCAGCAAAAATGTTGCCAGCAAGAAAAATAAATACTAATGTTTTTGGTCTTGGCCTCACCTAGATCAAGCTCAAAAACTCCTGGTGAGGATACATTTGACATTTGTATGACTGGAGGACCCAACTTGAGTCACCCCTGTTTAAGTAAATATTCGACTAAAGCTTGTAACTCAGAATGTCCAACCTTAAGCTAGGAAAACCAAAGAAAATGCCCCCTCAGCTGAGAATTCCTGCACTGAAAACCCAACTGAACTCCAAGTGCAGCAGACTGTCAAATGTAATACCAGTTCCTTTTGTAAAAAAATGAAATTATAGTAGTATTTCCATCGGATCGATGAACATATAGACACACTAAGTCATAGAGTGTCATAAGCTACATCCACAATTCTGCACCACTGGTCAAATGAGATTTTGTTGATTTTCTTACAGAAAATGCCTTAACATCTTCACTTCCACCATTACATATTTCAATGCACAATTACTGTTAATTTGCTGAATTAAATGATAAAAATAAAATGTAATCTGTACCAAACATATGGCACATTTTATATTTAGTTTGATTTATTATTACTAGTTGAATTTTATAGTATTTATAGCAACACATTTATAATTCTAACACATTATCCTGATGCAAAAGGGTAGTTTTGGGTATTTTTGACATGTTGTCCTTCTATAACCTTGTGTGTCTTGTGTCTGAATTTACCAGTTCAGCCTGCATTGCCGTAACTGTGGTGAGCAGATGGTAATTATCTTTCTATAAAGACTGTCAAATGAGCATGAAACCGTTCAATTGTCAGAGAATGTTTTTCTCTCACCTTCAAGGTGTTGTTACTGTATAAAACAGATAATTGTAGATTAGAGTCTGACTGATGTGTTGGTTGGCCAAACAATGATGGCTTGGTTTTATGTGTAGCAGCAATAACACACGGAGAAATACTGATGTTTTTGGTCATGGCTTCACCCAGATCAAGATCTAAAACTCCTGGCTAGAACACATGACAGTCATTCTACTGGGGGACCTAATATGAACCACCTGTTTAACTAATTCTTTATTCAACTAAAGCTTGTAACTCAGAATATCCAACCTTTAGCTAGGAAAAACCAAAGAAAATGCCCCCTCAGCTGGGAATTCCTGCATTGAAAACCCAACTCAACTCCAAATGCAGCACTGGACATTATATCAATACGGCTGCTCAGACTGTCAAATATAATAAAGCACCACTTCCCTTTTTTAAATGAGATTATAGTAGTATTTCCATCAGATCAATGAACATATAAACATAGTAAGTCATACTGTGTCATAAGCCACATCCACAAGTCTGCACCACTCTAATGAAGAGCTAGATATGCTTTGTGTGGGTTGAGAGATGCTTTTGGGATGTACAGTTCTGTGCAAAAGGCTTAACCACCTGTGAAAATGTTATTTAAAAACGTGAGGTGAGCAGTGAGTGTTTTTTTCACATTAGTATCACTAAATATACTAAATAAAACTAAACAGTATAAATACAAATAACATTATACTGTAAATAGTGATTTTATTTACAGAATATCAGTGTGTTCCTTGTGGAAGGCCAGTATTATTACTTGTAGTTTCCATCAGAAATCTGGTTTGACTCAGTCAGTCCTTCATTAAATTAAATCAGGAGCTGTTGATGGAGTTTCACAAATCGAAGCAGTGGCTGGAGGAACCGAGGAGGAATCTGGAACCGAACCTGTGTTCACCTTAACAGCTCACAAAAAAAATAAATAAATAAATATGTACACTTGTTTGTTAGCATTTATTCTAGTGTTAACTTTGCTAGCAGCAAGGCACTTTATCACATACTGAGAAAAATGGCTCTAGACAATTTAAACAAGGCTTTTGCATGGTACTGTATTTATGGAAAAGATTTGGGTGACTATTGACTTGTAGTGTTTGTTAGTAATGTTAGTGTCTTACTTCCAGTTCTAACCTAAAGAAGCCAATTTTGAACACTGGATGTCTTGAGTGATCTACATAAGACATCTAGGATGAACTGTATTAACTAGATTTTTCGCAAAACTATTCCTTTAATGTGCATGCAATGCTATGAGTGTCTCATTAATACAGTCTTTGTGGGCATTCTGGACATAGACTAAACTGACAGGTCATTCTCTATTGCATACACACGTTCTCAGTTTTTCTAGACTCATACCAACCAAACTATTGACCGACACACACACATACGCACCTTTCGTTGAGGTCGTTCTTCTCTGTCATTTCCTGATAGTCAGTAATAGTGCAGTGATTGCGGTGCTGCGCCGTGATTGGATGGACTCTGCAGCTCTGACTGGTGTGGTATGCGTGCTCTGAGGGAAACTGATGGCTATCGTTATCTCTGCACAGGTCCCTGCAGAGGGATCATGCTGCTGTACACTGCCATTATTTTTATACTGCGCGATAATATTGAGCTTTATTTTGCTCCTCGGCTAAAGAGGTCGAGATTGTGTTTCAGCAGCGCTCACCCAAGGTGTAAACGCAGGCGTGATAGATTATGCATTGGAGCAAGCCCTAACATGATGCTAACACTGAGACTAGGCCGTGTCTGTATTTCTGAAGCACATGTGTATTAAAGTGCCTATGTCATATTCTTTTTTATCATAAAAACAAGAGTTGAGTGTATTTTGTAAATGTGTGTACTGGGTTAACATTTCAAAGTCAATATAATCAATATAGAAACTAAGCTACATGAAAAGCCTGTTTTGAATTCGCCATGGTTGTGATGTCATCCGAAAGGAGGGGCTGAAGTATATTTTGTCCTGTGTCCCTTTTTTGGAATAGAAGAGTGAGTTTCAAAATGTATCTTTCACATACATATATAAAAACCAAGCTGCAAAAACTCAAAAACAAGCCTGTTTTGAAATGACTGTTTTTGTAATGCCACAAAAGCCTTTATTGATACATGTAAATTGGGCCCTGTCTGGCTTCCGTATATTTACCTATTCAGTTCACAGCAGCCCAGTCACCTTGAAGTTATAAGGAGTGTTGCAGCGTGGGCTGCTTTTTTAATTGAAGGCGGGGCAGTACAGGGCACCCAATCAAAAAGGAGCTTAAATGAACGGTAACAGTCTGTTTAATACTAAGGGATAAAGAGAGGTTGGAAAATGTTTTTAGTGCATAAAACCATACAAATAATGGACATCAAAGGAAGAAAAGAAAAAGACAAAAATGTTGAATATAGTATATTTGTAATGGTCTTCTTATTGTAAAACACTACACATGTTTTTAAACACTATTCATGTCCTTGTAGATGTTCTGTAGTTTTCTTTAGTTGTGTGTGTGTCTGTGTGTGTGTGTGTTTGTGTGTGTGTGTGTGTGTGTTTGTGTGTGTGTGTGTGTGTGTTGAAAGTGCACTGACAGACTATTTACCACACCACAGAGGACTGTCTGCTCGTAATAATGGCGGTAATTTAATGATGACTATAAGAGTGAAAAAAATATGACCGCCGCTGTCCGTCAAACTCCAGACTCCAATCCTCCATTTACGACGCGCTAATGAAAAGGCAGCATGTCCCTCTGATGTCTGATAATAGATTGAATTTCCTGTCTCTGCAGCAATTCTTGCATTTGTAGATGACCACTTTCAAGCTCTGATCCTCAAAGAATGAAACAGCATCGAAAAGGCAACTGAATACAAGAGCCTGTCATCTCCTTTCAATGGGCTTCATATTAAAACTCCTGCAGAGTTATTTATTAAATCACATTGTCTCCTATTCCCGTTAGAATCTCGGTTATTTGAGACTAGCTGTCATGAATTGAATTGCTCACTCATTGTTCAGAATCTAATGACACAAACCGAATGAATCACAGAGGCAGTGACAGCACGGCGATAATGTCCAGCTGTTTGTATGAGTGCAGGGATTTTAAAAGTAAAAGTGATAGCCAAGACATGTTTGGTGTCTGATGTTTGCTTCCTATTTTTGAACTTGAGCTATGATTCTAATATAGTTAATACTGCCTAATATAGAAAATACTGCCTAAATCACCACACTGGAAAGGCCTAAAGTGATGGCAAAATTCAGGGTTTGAGATTAAAGCCGAGCCCACATATACTCAGGTAGTTTTGAAAACATAGCTTTTTCTTTATGTTTTGGCCTTTCATCCATATACAAATGCCATTTTATGTCACTTGTTTCAGATTGTGCACCATCATCTCCTTTCTTTACATGAATACATTTTGTGCAGTGACAGGCGTAGCCAAAATAGTGCTGCTTTTAACCTTGCCAACGGAACTTTTTATATATTTACACAAATATCCACTTGAATGAAACCCTTGTTGGCTGGTAAAAACTTTTTTCAACGTGGCTTAACGGTTATTGTCATAGTTGAATGTGTACGTTTGGACTAGAGCTTAGGCTCTTACTAATACTGTGCACTCATTTCTTCATATTTCACTTCTAAAGAGCCAGACTCTAGAATTTTTTCTAATGTAATCTTGAGAGATAGTTGTTCAGGCTTCCTGAAGAACTTGCAAAGGCTCTCATTTTCAGTCCAGTTCCTGAACCTGAGCAGTTTCAGAGGAATGTTTTGTGCTTGTTAAGATACACAGTGACTTACATATGACATTCAAGCAGAACTTAAAGCATGAACCAGTGAGGAAACAGGTTATTCCAGATGATCAGGCAGTGATCAGTATACTGGTGGTGCTGAATGCTGAGTGGTTGGAACTCCTTCATCTAGGCACCTCTAATCATTTTGCAGCCTGTTGCAGTAAAACGTTTCATCCTATTTCTTTAATTTAATCTACTCACTTTATAATGATGGTTGAGCGATGGATAAGGTTTGACAGGCATACAGTTGTACTTTTGCACCAACAAGGCGATTCAAAACAAGATTTTCCTAAATGTTGTAAGTTACTTGATAACTGCTAGTGCTGATTTTAGCTAATGTACTTTTATTCATTTTATAGGTAAGAATGTGAGACTGTGTTGGAAACCGCATAAGCAAGATTTCTCCATATGTGAGCTACATAACTAATTAGCCACATTAGCCTCATAGCGTCAGTGCAAAGCTAAAATAGCGGGGGAGAAAATTACACTTTATACATTTTGCCCTGAGCCTCATGCCTTGAATTCCACATAATAGTGCTAGTGAAGTGGACCAGTTTGTGGAAGAGGGAGTGTGTTTGAAGCACAAGTGATCCAATTTTCCACTCATAAAATCTAGACAGAATTGGAGAACATGCTTGGAATTGTGGAGGCAGTTTTGAAAGCTGTGTGTTGTAGTTTTGTTTGCAGTGTACATGTTCTCTTGCAGTAGAGCAGAGTTCTAAGAGTTTCATGTAATAGCTGTGTGTGTGTGTGTGCGTGTTTGTGTGTGTGTGTATTGTAAAGGGTAGATCGGGCAGTCGCTGATGGTTGCTCTTGATTCTAGTTGGATTTTGTGTTTGCTGTTTGGATTAGGTCAGATTAGGGTCTCCACGCTGGAATCCGGCCTGTCAATCACCAGAAGTGTTCCAAAGGTGGACGAGTTCCATTACACTAGACTTAACCTCGAGTTCTCAGAGGGTCTTTCTCAATACCTAGACCTATATACTTTTTTTTCTTCATTTTTTACCTCGCCACTTGAAATTTGGTTGTGTGCACCAAAAACTCCATCCCTTATGATTGAACAGGGCGTTATTGTGCCTTTAAGACTGATATTTGTAAACAGGCATTATTCCATGACACACACACACACACACACACACACACACACACACGGTCTCCTGTAACGTGGTCTGATGATTGATGTCAGTGAAGGCGTGAGATGAGTGCAGGACGCGGCGGGCCAGAGCGACAGACCATTACTCATTTTGCATAATTGAATCCTTAACACCAATCATAGACGCCGGGCGTGGAGTACCCCCTCCTGCAGGATCTGTCACCCCTCCTCCTGCTTTCAGCACCCCACCCCCACCCCCACCCCCCGCAGGGACGGCTCCACTGCATCACTAAATAACCCAGTTTATACAGAGACAGAGAGGGGTAGGGGTAAAAGAGTGAGTAACAAAAAAAGAAAGACAAAGAGGGATGAGAGGGTGAGAAAAGAGAGAGAGAGAGAGAGAGAGAGAGAGAGAAGGGGTAATGGGATGAAAGAGTTTTAGAGAACGAGAGAAGTGGGGTGGGACAGTAAGAAAGAGAGAGAGAGAGGGAGAAGAAAAAGAGAGAGAGAAAGAGAGAGAGGGAGAAGAAAAAGAGAAAGAGAGAGAGACATGGATTGAGATAATGAGAAACAGGATGAGAGACTAAAAGGGGGTGAAAGAAAGAAGGGGGGGAAAGAAAGGGGTGAGAGTGATAGAGAGAGAAAAGGGGATGGAAGAGAGAATGGAGTTGAGAGAGAGAAACAGGAGATGAGAGAAAGGGTAATGGGATAAAAGAGTGATAGAGAAAGAGAGAAATGGGAGATGGGACAGTGATAGAAGAAGAAAGAGGGAGAGCGTGAGAGGTGAGAGAGGAACAGAAGGAACACAGAGAGTGAGAGAGAAGAAAGGAGGGAGGTTGAAAAACAAGGAAGACAGGGATTGTGATAATGAGAGAAAAAGGAGAGAAAAGGAAACAAGATGGAAGAGAGAGAGTGAAAGAAAGGGGGAGAAGGAAAGGAAATGGTGAGAGTGATAGAGAGAGAAATGGGGATGGAAGAGAGAGAGAATGGAGATGAGAGAGAGAAGGGGTAGTGGGATGGAGAAAGAGAGAGTGGTACAGAAAGAGAGAAATGGAGATGGGACTGAGGGAGAAAGAGGCTGGAGAGAAACAGAATGAGAGAACAAGACAGACAAAGTGAGTGATAGAGAAGAAAGGAGAGAGGAAGAAGAAAGATGGAGAGAGATCATGAGAAAAAGAGTGAGAGGAGAGAGAGAATGAGGGAAACAGGATGAAAGAATTTCAGAGAGAGTGAAAGAATGAGAGTGGGAGAAGAAAAGGGTGAGAGAGCTAGAGAGAATGAAGATGAGAGACAGGGCAAAACAAGAGATGAAATGGAGAAAGAACAGAAAGAAAAAGAGAAACAGAGAAACAGAAAGAACAGAGAAAGTGATAGACAGCAAAGAAATGAAAAGAGGAGGATAAATCATAGACACACAGGGATTGAGTTCATGAGAAAAAAGAGAGTAAGATGACAGAGAAAGAGGGAAACAGGATGAGAGTAAAAGAGAGTAAAAGTAGGAAAGGGGAGAAGGAAGGGAAAGGGTGAGACAGTGATAAAAGATAGAGAAAGAAAATATTCAAAATGAGAGAATAAAAGAGTGAAAGAAAGGGGGAGAAAAGATAGAGAGAATAGGGGATGAAAGAAAGAGAGAATGAAGATGAGAGAGAGAGAGATGAGAATGGGAGCTGTAGTGAGGGTGAGAGAGGTAGAGGGAGACAGAGAGAGAGAGGAGATAAACAGGTGCTGCTTGGCCTTCATTATGAGTGTAATCAATAAGAAAGCAAATCAGGCCTGTCAGTTCATTTGATGCTGTAGTGAGCAGCAGTAGTGTGTGTGTGTGTGTGCGCGCGTGCGTGCGTGCGTGCGTTTGTGTGTGTTACAATGTGGAGTGCAATGTCTCCTAAGAAACTAAGAATGTAATTCACAGTGTTTATGTGTAACAGAGGAGATTCTCAACGTGTGTCACTCCATAGAAACTGAGTGAAATAACAAGTGAGGGACATAAACATTTAGACACACACACACACACACACACACACATACATGGAAATGTGTGTTGTATGTTGACTCTCAGCTTGCTGTCATACATGGAAATGAAAAGCTTGCTGTTTGGAGCTCACTCGGCTTGGCTTACCCTACAAACACAAAGCCCCTGACGCTGCTCTCAACACACACACACACACACACACACACACACACACACACACACATACACACGCAATCTACTTTAAGCTTTTGTTTGTCTGACCGAATGCAAGTTCATTACTTCGTAATTTCTTGTTTATCATGTGCTGTAGGCCTTGTCCATCTAAACGCACTGAAACACACACACACACACACACACACACACACACACACACACACACACGCACACACACATTTAAAAACATATGCGCTATGTAAAAAAACACTGATCTGTGATTGGGCCTTGATTATCACAAGACATCCAAAATTACTCAATGTTTTGTTTTAACATTAACAATACATTTTTTGTATTGTTAATGTGGGTGGAGTTTAGTTTTAAACAATGGTAAAATTCTAATGTGGGTGGAGTTTAGTTTTAAACAATGGTAAAATACTAATGTGGGTGGAGTTTAGTTTTAAACAATGGTAAAATACTAATGTGGGTGGAGTTTAGTTTTAAACATGGGTAAAATTCTAATGTGGGAAGGGGTTTATTAGTATGTTTGTGACTTCATAATTCCCTTGAATCATCTTCATTATGTGCAAGCGCTGCTGTGCTGAACATGTCAGTGCCAGATTATATACCACAGGTATGGAGAAATAAGATGCTTTATTCCCTTCAGTTCTTTTGTATGACTCATATGTTACATCCAGAAGACTGTGGTGTCTGTAGATAGTAGATAGTGGTTAAAAAGAGTCTTTGAGGGATCTCCAGGCTGAAAAAAATCAACAACCCCCATCAGCTGTGCTCTATTGGAGAATTAAGAGCCACTGTTTGCTGTTAGCTTGGTATTTCATAAAGGGGCCTGCCTCATCCTGCTAAGCTTTAGTGCCGGCATGTAAAGATAAAGATGACCGGCTGACATTCGTTCTTTCACACCTCCCTCTCCCACACCTTCCTTTCCCTCGTTCTACACGTTGCCCCCTCCTTGTGCTCAAACATTAATGCTGTTTGCTTTCAGACCGGGCCTCATTTCCCTGTATAAAAATTTATGATGACATTTTCTATATTCCATAAAATATTCATAAATGTCATTACTAATATCTTTCATAGATCATTTAAATTGATCTGGGTGTCTGCTCTCCTGCGTGGGGGCACCATGTGGATGCGCATGGCGATGAGTGGGGGAGAGAACGCGTCCCGATCGTTTGAGAACGAGAGATGGAGAGAGAGAGAGAGAGAGAGAGAGAGAGAGCGAGAGAGAGAGAGAGAAAAAGAGAG
>JBBJLS010071445.1:0-11097 GCA_037577275.1 Bryconaethiops microstoma | reverse complement strand
GGTACCTTGCTCAGGGTACCTCAGAGGTGCCACTAGCAGTCTTGGGAGTCGAACCCACGACTTCTTGATCGCAGGGCGAACGCTCTAACCACTAGGCCACCATCCACCCATAATACATTTCAGGTATTTCAGGAATTCTTCTATTTATTTATGCCAAAACACACACGCAAGTGGCATCTGCAAGTGCTTCAGCAACTCCCCTTTGCCCTTTGTCTGTAATGCCCTTTTTATTTTTGCTAAGGCTTGTTTGAGAAAAAAGAGATTTAAATAGTTAAAAATTTAAAGCAAGAATTGCACTAAAATGATCTAAATAAAAGGTAATTTAATTGGTTATTAGTGATTCCTGTGTATAAAAGATCCATTTCTTGGCCCTTCAATCACTGCTTAGCAACTGCTGCTATTCCTCAATACCTTGGCTAAGTTTTCAGTTCGCTTTTTTTCTGTGGCTACATTTTAAATGGTAAACTGGAAGTCTTCTGATAGCCTGACAGAGTAAATGATGCTGTTTTCTACCCATATACAAAGCCTTTTTAAAAAAGGTCTACCTAAGATGTGCCTGTGTGGTAAAGGTCATCATAATCAATGAGATCTGTTTGTCTTTGCAGTAACTTTATTAGTAGATGAAGAAAGGTCATCAGAAGCCAATTTTTACACTGAAATATGAGCACTGGAGCATCTGAAAGGTACAATCTAAAAATTAAAAACAACAATAACAATAATCATAATAATAATAATGGATGAAAACAATGAATTTAAATTTAATTCAATGAACAACTCGAACTGGAAGAAAGGCTGGTCTGCACGTGTGTATGGTTTATGGCAGCCTACTTAATGTGTGAAGAACCATTTCAGTTCTCTAAAGAACCATTTTGACATGGGTAAGAGTGAAGAACCTTAAACACTGATTTTTTTAAAAATTTTTAACAAATGTAAGGATACATTCAAGGGTACCTTTATATTGTTCATGGTCTTAAATCTTCTTACATATTTGGAAAAATGGTTCTTTTAACACTCCTGTGGTCATTTTTGTGGTAAGTTTATGATGTAGCAACTATGCAAATCAAAGGGCATTCCAATATAAACAAAGAAATAAATCATGTAAACATGGGAAATGTTTGTGTGAAATTGTGCTTTGTAGCAAAAATTATTAGCTCAAAATTTCTTTACCATGATGGTTAAAGAAACCAGGGTCAGGGTAGATCGGACATTATACACTTGTCGTAAACAACTGTGACTCGTTAGGTTTCTTGTATACGGGCACATTTAACATCAAAACTGAAGTACTGTTGCACCTCACCTGACAATTGTTCCTTTTTGTTTGTGCTGCTTCTCCTTATTTGCCATGATTTTTTCAGCCCTTTTTTTTAGTTACTGCCTCATTTAACCAATGGCATATCAGGACTACACTAGCACTACTGGGGATCATCTTTGCCAGGTCCACAGTACTTACTGTCTGATTGTCAGATCCCCTTTATACTTACACATACTGGCCAGGTCATGTTTGTAAATGAGAATTAGTTCTCAAACAGTTTACCTGGATAAATAAAGGTAAAAAAATAAAATTAAAAAAATAAAATTTATTTAAAAAATTACTGCCAACTGACCTCACTCCCAATAGGAGTGGAATTGAGATTTAGCTACATCAGAGATAATTTTTTTTTTGTTTACTTATTCTGTTGTGTCCATCCCATATATCTTACCAGGATATAGCATGTAGCATGTGGGTCTTTCAGTTAATCTCCCTATTTGAAAATTCTTTTGTCCAGTTATTCTGGACAAACGAATTGCAATGCTCACATCTGTAAGAATTACAATGTAATCATATGATTTGTGGATTTATTAGTGGTGTCGAATTAACATGTTAATTTCTATCAATTAATTACATAAAAAAATAAAAGCACCACATGACACTGCGTGCAGCACGCGTCCCAGCCCACAGATTTTTTTATACAGCAAAAAATGTATACGGTTAATTTAGATTGATTAATTTATATTTTTAATCACTTGACACCCCTAGAATTTATTAATAATACATTTCAGAAGCAAGAGTCAATAGGATGGTACACATAATGAATCAATGGAAATCTGTGTGAAAGTTGTCCTATTTATAGCACAGAGCACAGTACTGTGTAAACATGCGTAAATACTTGGCCATATCCCTAATTTATAGCAGGTTTTAAGCAGGTAAATAAGCTGATAAGCATGTAAAGTCTAGCAGCTTCACAACAGCCCTTTACAGTATGATGTGACTAATTACCTTGTACTCATAACAATTATAAGAGCATTTTTTTAACTGGCACGTGACAGAAGAAAGACAGCGGAAGCTCAGAGGTCGGTGAATTCCTGTTCTCAGTAAAGCTGTCTTTGATGTTGCGTATGTCTGTACTGGAAAGGTTAGTCTTCAGGTGGAGGAGCGCAAGCACGTGGTGTTCACTGGAGAGAGGAATCATGGAGAAGTGAGTCAGTCTAGTCACCATGGCAGTAATGTAGCAAATAAAGAATTAAATACTGAATCATTAATCACCCTATAATAGCATCCCAAATAATAGCATCCCAAATAGCATGCTTGATGTTGATAAATTTCATCTAAATCTTTAAGCGTACCAAATATTAGTGTTATCACCACTTTTATTCAAATGATCTATTAAAAATCATTTCACGGAACAAAATAAATGTTGCAAAAGAAAACCGAATGAACATGAACTTCTTTATTGTTCAGTAAAACTGAAGAGTGCATGAAAAGCACAGATAGTGTAATAAACACTTCTAACTTCTCATTTTCACAGAAAACCCAAAAGCACTGCCACTTATGGCCTTTTCCAGCTGGATTAGTTATAGCTGGAGACACCTTCTGTAATTTGTTGAACCTGAGGCTTTTTCAAATAGTACATAGAAAACAGCAGCTCTGCTTCACATTATGGTAACGTAATAATGAACACTGGAAAAAAAGACAACATGATTTGACACTGTTCTTTTAACCAGACCTTCTGTAATGTAACAGCTTACAGTGTAATTTCTTAGCTTTTCATGAGTTGCATCATTATTGTTACTGAAATTGGCACATGACACTTAACGTTGACGTGTATATCTTGGCTTTAACGATAAGAAGAAAATAGATACTTGGAAATTGGCCAGTCAGATCCAAATTACACTGCAAAAATAAGATTTGATAAAAACTAATCCAGCTGCAATAGAACTTCAGTTGTTTGAAATCACTGGACGTGTCTTCAATTAAATATGAATCTCTTTATCACAACTGAATAGTAATATTTTAAAAGCTGTTTGGTATATGGAGATAGGATTTGGTCAGCAGACCATCTGTGCCAGTTACAGCACCACTTTACCTGTGTCCCATACTCACCTTATATCTTGGTAGGTTCTTGCCAATGTAACAATCTCTAGTTGAAGTGACCCTGGATCCTGTACCCTCAGTACCTCTGACATTTTGGGTAAAACACTGGACAGCCATTTCTCTTTGGACCCCTGGGGGAAACAAATGGCAGTCTATTCAGGGGAATTTTCTCTTTTGTGATAATTTTTATTTCAAACCAGTTAAAATTAGCATCTAAAGTTATGCAACTTATTAATACAGTCAAATGTCAGTCACATGTGTCTGTCTCGTGAACGGTCACGGTTTCCCCGGTCAAGTTCTCTTTTTCCTCTACTTTTTTATGTCTGTTTGTTGTTTATATTGCTTCTAAATCCTCTTCATGATCATAATCCTTCCTCTTTCTTTGTTTTTCATTGACACCCACGTACTCTCCACTCACTTTACTGTGGAACTGCACCATTATAAATAACACAGGCTTTGGCAGATCGTATCAAACTGAAGACACTTTTTCCATGTGTCTTCAGTTTTCCCACATGTGACTAACTGACTAAGTCTTTGGAAAATGGAAATAAAAACCCAGATGACTTTCGGTTTCTAGTTAATTCCTTCCAAATGTGTAGGCAATGGAAAGAGAAAGGAGAAAACAAATCCCTGCGATGGCTGTGCTGAGGCACTGAGTAAGAGAAGGCCAGAGCAAAGGCGAATGTGCGGAATCCTATGTGAGTAGCCTGGTGTATGCACACTTGTGTATATGCTGTATAAACACTCATGCTGGGGACATTTCCCCTGGTATTCATGGCAAAGGAATGCCCCCACAGAGATTTTCCTTTCAAAATTAAAAGATGCAGGGTTTCCTTTGAGTGAGGTTGCATTTTGGATAATTAAGGTTTGAACTGTATGTGGTGTAGGTTAATGTAAACATTATGTTACAATAGTTATACAGGTGTCGTTATGCCTATAGAAACTCGGACAAAGTCGGGTGGATTTGACATTGTGAGGACTTCATTATTGGTTGATGAGGTTAAGAATATAGGTATATGAACTCTGTACTTACAGCTTGGAGAAAGAATGTGTTGATTCTGATGCTGTCCTCACACAGAAAACCTGCAGCTGCCTCCTGCTCAGCCTTGTCTTTTAGTTTCAGTTTCCTCTTCAGCATTCTCCTCAAATATTCAATTATCACCTTAAAATGCAGCTGACTCAACAGCTCCTACACAAACACACACACACACACACAGAATTATACATACACTTGGTAGCAATATGGTAGCAATTTATTAAAAAAACACTGTGAATCTCAGGTTCAGACTTAGAACATAGTTTTTTTGTGCTCACCTCCATGCAGGCAGGCTTAAGGTACGTAAAATGCTGCATCTGATCCTTCAAGGCTATGAGGAGATCACCTATAATATTATGGCTGTCTGAAAACCAGGCCTGAATCCATAGCTTACGGTAATGCTCCTGTGTAGATACGTCAAAATGAGATGTCAGACCAAAATGATCCAGAATGCTTTATACTAAAATGTTCTAAAGTTAACAAAATCTGAAATCCGTGCTTTCTATAAAAGTATGTTTAATGTAGATTCACTACAGCGAATGCAGTCCCACTTCTTTACAATCCAGTGATAAATGGCTCCTCTATCTGATGTTTGGCACAAGGCATGATGACCTCATGCTCAAGTGTGGGCCATGCTTTTCTATGGTGCGCTATCATAACAGCCCTTTAAGGTAACTAAATTCACTAAATGAAAGGAGTGTCTGGTCAACCTATGCTTACTATTCTTTACAAAAATGACAAAAAATACAATTACAAAATATGCTTCATAGAATTATTCTTTGCGTGTTTTATATTCTTTGTATTGTAAGGCCGTTTAGTCCTTGTCCTGCAAACATGGCTGAATAATAAAACCACTTCCACCACGAATTTATAAGACATGGAAACTTGTTAAATGTATTTCAAAAAAAGTAATTCAATCACATTTGCCCTTTAGTGCATGATCTTATTCTATAGTAGTATTTGGATGCCAATGCGATGGCATTTTTAGGTACCTTGAGATTCCTGTGTATGGTGCTGAGGAAGTATTTGTGACAGGAATCTCTCAGATCTGCGGCTGTGGACAAGCAGGCTGCTTTCACATTGTCCGGAAGATACAGTCCCTCTATATAGTCCCTTTTGAAAAAAAAAGTTTCCATTTGTTATCTTCTACAGAACAAACATTTTGGTTTTTATTCACTATAGTTACATAGAAACAAAGTCATAAGTGCAAAACATTCCCTGACTGAGTACATACTAATGTCTAATGAGATGCTTGTGTATAAAACTGCACATGTTCACCATTTGTGACTGTATGAATTTGTATATTCTAACCTACATAAATATGTACTGTTGGAGGAATGATGGATTATTATTATTTTGTGTTTTTTATTATATTATTATCTCACCTTAACTGCTTGATGCTGACCAGATTTGCTTTCAGGTTTTCAGGGATGTTCTTGTTCTTTCCTTTGATAAATTTATCAAGAGATTTCTTATAGCTGCCAAGAGAAAATGTTTGTCAAATCAGAACACTTTACAATAAACATCTTTGGAGATACATATAAGATAAATCTATGGAGATATGGAGAAGAATCAATAAACATGAAATACAATTATTTTGAAAGTTCGGTGCTTTTTTGTGTTCGTGGGTGCGTGCAGCGCTCTACGTCTGGGCTGTCATCCAGGAGGGAAAAAATGTGTTTTATATATATATATATATATATACACAAACACACACATTATGGACACCTGACCAGTACACCAACAGGGACTCTGGGGGTAACTTGTTTTTCTATAACAAACTACATAAAACGTGAATGCCCTGCAGTGGCAAATAGCTTTGGATTTATATTTGATTTGACTACATTCCTGTTTAAGTTGAGATTCACAAGAAATCTTTTAACTGTAACTGCTGTTAAAAAGCACCATATTTGTTTGAAGTGTTTACAAACCAAATGTTATTGCCCTTCTCTTCATATAGCAGTACTTAAAAGTGTGCAGTAAACTACTTTTGAATTCATTATTTAATTGTGCGTGTAACAATGCGATTAATCATTAAACATTAAACATTTTTAATCTTTGCCCCGCATGGTTCTAAACACAAAAGTAAACATTTTAACTCCTTGGTACCTGGGCACGCCCCAGAGCTGAAAAACATTTTAGGCTTAATATCCTAAAGTTAAAACAATATACTACTTTGGGTAAACTACCTTGTACTGAAGCTGGTCAGCTGAAGCAGAATATTCTGAGCTTTGTCCTCCTTACCCAAAATAGTCACAGCTTCTTTCATGGCACCATCGACAAGCTGAAAATGGAGAGATGAATGTCTTAATGTAACACTTTTGAGATGTAAAACGGCACAGGAGACTCTGTAGACATACTTTAAGGGTATTTCTGGACCAATTTTGGGACTCGATCCAAATAGAAAGGTCCTTGGCTGAAAAATGGGGCACAGCTGTTGCCTCGGCTCTGCAGCCTGTTTCTAGACCGAATAAGCAACCCAGAAAGCAGTTTGGGTTTTCTATCACTTCCAATGGCACATTTGGACAATTTGTTCATACTGGATTTCCCCAATCTCCTTCTCTGGAACCCCAGGGTACGGGTGACCTCTGGGTGGGCTGTGTATGGTAATGCATGCCCCTACAGCAGGACCTGAGCCCTGGTAGCGGTTCAGACATAGAGCTAACTTGGAAGGCCCCCACTTAGGTCAAGTTTTTGTTGAGTCATGTAGGTAACGGAATAACACATTTTCACATGTGACCATTTTTTGTTTGTACAAAATAATGTGACGTATGTAAGTCTTATTTGCATGTGTACAACTTTTTCATTACAACACATTTACTATGTAGTACATAAATTATGCAACATGTTAAGCTAGTGGTATTCGTACATGTATAACATCTAAGGCAAGATTGGAAATGTAGTATCCATCAATTTGCTCAGGTCTGTTGTCAGCCTGCCAGTCTTCCTCCTCTTTCATTAGGGCTTTGGACAACCACCTCTTGACCTCAGCCTACAAAGAAGGAATTTGAATTAATATAAACACATTGTAAGAATGTCATTTTATTCAGTTTTTTAATAAAAAAATCTCCTATTATTTGAAGCTGCTGTATAGTATTACCTCTTTATGTGATAAATACAGCTCCTCCAACAGCTTAAGATCTTCTTCAGGCAACAAAGGTCCTAGAGCGTCGGTCTTGATGTGTGGCTCCAATTCTTTCTGTTGCAATACATCCCTAAAATCAATAAGGAAACAGAAAAACAAATTCTCATTTAGAGTGAAAGACTTTATGATTAAAGGCTAGTTGTGGGCATACTCAATCACTTACTTGGGATAAAAACTGTTTATCCAACTTAGTATGTAGATGCAGTCTTCCAACTCAATGTTGGATCGAGTCAGTTCCTGGAGTTTAGTGGAGAAAGCTTGGTGGTACAGCTGAATGTACATGTTGCACACATCAAACTCTGGTGTGTAACATTCCTGGATGTGTCTGACCACATGGAGAAGGTCGGTCTGAATGCGCTTGCCCACCCGGCAAATGTCTTTCTTTAGGGAAGTAGAGAGTTTGTCTGCTCCACTCTCTTCCTTGTGTGCTTGCTGAATTCGTACCTGCACCAACGTCTGGAGGACCGTGTCATGGATCTGCCGGCACCTTGTTGGCCTCCAAGGGCATTTGTATCCAGCAGCTTCATTCCAGTACCTGTCACGTTCCTCCTCCTGAAGTATAGTAGTCACAGCACTTTTCAGTGTTTCTTGGTTCACATTGTTGAAGGAATCACTGATAACTGTTCGCAATAGCAACAATAGTGTCTCATAGTCCTTATGTAGTCTGTCTGCCTCATCCTCTGTGAGAACCACCTGCTTCTCAGCAGGTTCTGAGCTGAAGATGCGGTCTTCCCATGCTAAAAGTTGCTGGTTAGCTTCTGCCAAAAGTTTCTGTTGTACATTCTGGTTGAAATCCAAGACCACTGGAAATGAAAGAACACAATTCACTATTAAGCTAATCTCTAACTAAATAAGTGAAGGAAATCAACATAAAATTCAAAACATTTGGGATTAAAAAAAAACAAAACAAAAAAAACAGGTTCTACAGCTGTACTACGCATTTAAAAAAACTGTCCTGTTTTGGCTGAGCTGGAATATTTTCTATTATTAATATATTCATTTACTATAACCTGTAATTTCAGTGATTGCAAGTAATGGATGGCACTGTATCTCTATTCCTCTTTTTGTTTTTCCCCACAGTGTTTGCTGTGCTCTGTGCTACAGTGTTACACTGCATTAAAGGTGAGCCGTGTTTATTGGGGGTTTTTTGTAAATCAATAAATACAGCTGAACCATCTAATGTACAATCTGTGCTCAAATAATATGTAAACTGTGGTTCCTTTTTTTTTACACTTTTAGCACGTATTTTAAACAGTGTTTAACCAATGCTGGTAACCTACACTGGGCTGTTTTGGACTTTTCTGAAAGCAAAGTATTATTTGCAGGAAATGCAAATCTAATCATTTTCTTCTCGTAATGCAATTTCTGTGACAGCTCTAACCTTTCAGGGTACAGACCCAGTTCAAAGACAGTTGTGTTAAACCTTTTAGGGATATACATGCTATGTATCTTTTATTTTTATATATTTGTACATTTTTTAGACCAAAGTAATTTTTCCATGCACTTGTACGGTGAAATCTTGACATGCTGTCAGAGCTAATGATGTCAGGGTGAATGGCCATTTTTGCATACAGGGACTTTTAGATATGTCTTCTATATCAATGCTCAAGCACTCAAGCCCTGTGTTATTTCTTTTTTCTTTAGTCCTCACTTCTCTTTTTTCATAATTCCCAAGTCTTTTATTTCTTCTTTTTTCCTTCTTACTTCACTATTTTATATGTTCACATGATTTTATTTCTTTTTCCTTTCCTCCTCACTTTACTATTTCATACATCTTTTCAAGCATGTCATACACTGTCACATGCTCATCCCTTTACTTTCAGTCATGCTATTAAAAGAGTACGCCTCTTTAAAACCTATTCACTACACTTTAAGCAGCATTACTTGTGTTACTTTCTTTCTGTCATGATGACTTACTTTCTTTTTGTTTTTGTACTTTGCCTTGCATATAGCTGAGACATAAGGTATGATGATGGCGAGCCCGGTCTCACGAGTTTTCGTGAAGCCATCATGATATACAATGTAATCAAAATACGTGCTGCGATCACGCTTTAGGGCTTTTTTTCATGCTTGGACAATGCTTCACTTTTTTGTGCTAGGACATAATACTAACCCTAACAGTCACCAGTTATTGGCAGTGTTACGCACTGCGCATTAAATTACATAGGGTAGAGAAGCGTTGTCCTAGCACGAAAAAGTGAAGCGTTGTCCTAGCGCGAAAAAAAAGTCCTAATGCGTGATCACAGCATGTATTTTGATTACATTGTATATTGTGATGGCTGCACGAAAAGTCGTGAGATTGGGTTGTGGTGGCACCCTGTGTGGCAGTGGCAACTGCAGGTCATGATAACGATGTACTTATCTATTCCATCACAGTCAAATACATGATTTATTTATGACTGATTGATTTTATGTATTTTGCTCAAATTCCAAGCATATGACTTATCCAGCAACATATTCAGTGGTTTACGGGCTTTAGAAGTAAAAAAACTGGCAAATCTACAATGGCAAGATGCACAATCACTGAGTGCCACAGGAAGTGACACAAGCGGTGTGAGAGGCTATGCAACAGTCGAGCAGGTATCAGCGCTAGGCTAAAGGCTAACCCCTGCAGGATTCATATCCAAGTGTGTGGAAGATGTGATTGTCATCAAGAACATCACCACACATACCAGCCGAAAACCGTGGCTTACTAGAGAGGTAAATGCACTTCTGAGAGCACATAATGCTGCTTTCAAGTCTGGGGACAAAGACACTTTTACATTTGCTAGAGCCAACTTGAACCGGGGCATGAGAGCAGCACAGCGTGCTTCTACTCAGAAGATCCAGAGTCACTTTACTGACTCAAAAGACCCGAGACTCTTGTAGCAAGGCATCCAGTCATCACAGAGAACAGCCCCCCACCACCTTATGATGAAAACATTGACTTCCGCAATACACTTAACACCTGCTTGAGCAGTTTAAGGAAAAGAACACCACAACATGAATAAAAGCCCCTCCCAGTTTGAACAATGAAGTACTCTATCTCAACCCAGCTGATGTTTGGAGGACCCTACACAGAGTGTCAGCACCAACTGACGCACATACTCACAGACATCTATAACACCTCCCGGAAACAAGCCATCTTACCCCTGTGCTTCAAAACAACTACTATCATACCACTGCCAAAAAAGTTGTCAGCATTAATACTCAATGACTACCAACCTATACAGAGGTGTAAAAAAGTGTTTGCCCCCTTCCTGTTTTCGCATTTTTTCCATGTTTGTCACACTTAAATGTGTCCGATCATGAAATAAATTTAAACATTACTCAAAGACAACACAGGTAAACACAAAATGCGTTTTTTAAGTGAAGGGTTGTATTATTAAGGGAGAAAAAAAATCCAAACCTGCATGGCCCTGTGTGACAAAGTGATTGTCCCCCTGTTAAAATATGACTTAACAGTGGTTCATCACACCTGAGTTCAATATCTCTAGCCACACCCAGTCCTGATTACTGCCACACCTGTTCTCAATCAAGAAATCACTTAAATAAGACCTGCCTGATAAAGTGAAGTAGACCAAG
>JBBJLS010071444.1:0-11100 GCA_037577275.1 Bryconaethiops microstoma | reverse complement strand
TTTTAGCTTTTTTTTTTTTTTTTTTTTTTTTTTTAATTAAAAAAAAAAAGAAAAGAATTTACCATCAGCTGAAGCAGCAAATGGATTCACCAGACCCTTCATCTCTTTGGCCTCAAGGAGTAGAAGGTAAGTTGATTGTGGCTTCACACAGTTATGGTTCTCAAGTCTTTTGTAGTCTGCATATTGCTAGTTACTTTTTCAAAAAAATCCAGAATTGTATTCTGTCCACTTGCTATAAAGGTCTTTTTTTTTTTTTTTTTTTAATTTATTTTTTTAAAACTATTTTAGTGACATTCTCAGGAAAGTAACTTTTTCAAGGTTGGACATATGTATGCACCTTCTCGCAATGAGTGTTGAGCTCAGGTAGGTTTTTTTTATTATTTTTTTTTATTTTATTTTGGTGTTATTGATTTGATATGAATGAAAGCATTTAGTCATGTAGTATAGTATCATGTTAACATGGCCCATGTTTATAAACTGTATTGTTGCAGTTGTTAATTGAACAGTGGAAATTGAGCCTTGTTTTCATGCGTGGATTAATTAGGCTGAATAAATCTGACATGTAGCTTCATTTGATCAGGAACTCAAGAGATCAAAGGTCATCTGGTAAAATTGTTACTGTAGCTGTTTTGACAATTCATCAATAAATTTTTCCAAAGCAGTTTGATTTGTTTCTACCTTTTTCATACCATTTGAGTATAATTTAGATATTTTCATTTCAGAATATTCAAGAGACCATTTTAATTAAATGTATTTTTTTTTTTTGTTGTTGGTCGTAACATGGAAGTGAAAAGATTATTGATTGAATCTGAAAGGGTTTTTTTTTTTGTTTTGTTTTTTTTAAGTATTTTTGCCATATCGCCTACCGTGAATTAAAATTTTGCCTGATTATGAGTGTAGGTGAAGTGTAGAAAATTTGGCTCAGAAGAGTTACAATTACAAATGAAATCAGACCGTTGGGAGTCACTGGCCCGCACGTCGACAATTATGGCTTCACAGGGCTGTGTACATCAGATCCTTTGTAATGGAGAATTTAATATGTAACCATATATTTATGCTATATTGATATTCATAACTCTGGCATTTTACAATGAAGTTGCAGTTGTTCTGTAACTTTAGTCAAGACAGTTTTATGTCCGCTTGGAGAAATATTTTCAGCCAAAGACAAATCCATCTGATGGTGATGGATTCTATTTAACAAAAATAATTATTAGTCTCTTCTGTTTCAGCTCTTGGTCCATCATTTGATCAATTCATATCCAACAACTAAAAATGGTATGATCAGGAAAAATACTGCAAAACCGAGTTGTGCGTTAAATCGGGGGCATCACGGAAACGAGCAGGACCAGAGCTGGGGAAGACTGGGGAAGACTGCTCAGAGCAGTCACAATATTCACAATGGTAATAGTACTAATATATTACTACATGACAAAACTCAAAGTGCTCAATAGTAAACAGTCTGCTTAACCTGATTGAAGATACACTCCCACAAACAATTTAAACAACGGACAAATGGATTTGAGTGTTTCTAATGAGGACGTACATATACTGACGGTCCCCTTAGGTCCCCTGAGACACATTTTGCTTTTTTTTTTCTTCCCGATTTGAAACAGGCAGGACTAGAGAGGAAATGTGAATCACTGCTAGTCAGCTTACTGGAAACGGCTCATCAGATCATACGCAGCAGTCGTGCAGTCACAAAAGCTTAAAGCTCAGAGATTAATACAGTAAGCTGTATGACAACTACAGTGCATGAAATCAGTAGTTCAAGGCTGTAGTAAACAAGCGTAAATGCACATTTTTTGCAAAAGGAAAAGGCAGAAACCAAAGCGTAATAGTATGGCTGACCATTCGCAATACCAAACTTCATAAAATACACCAGCTAACATGTCCCCACCTTTATGCAGATGAAACCACGAGACAAACCGTCTCACTCAGGAGAACTTCAGACTATGCGTGCCTTTGTTTTACACTGCTTTGAATACCACAGTCAGCATGTATTTAAAAAAAAAAAAAAAAGAGTCTTCCTTGTTTGCAGTTTGTATTTTGAGAATTGTGTGCTATCGCAGTATGACCTGCTAACAGTCTGCCATACTGAGACCAAACTGGTCAAATATAAGTAAAAAATAACATTTAATTATAGTGGAAGGCAAAATATAGACAATAGATAATTGGATACTTCTAAGTAAACTTGCTTGTGTGGTTTCAGACACTGTATAACATACTAATCTACATGGTCGAATTGAATTATTTGGTCCTGTAAGGATTTAGTTGTGCTGTTTGCACCATTTTAATTGGTGGAGCATAATCTTCCATTTCTTGTTAGTTGCATTATTCTCATATTTTAAGTGTAACAATAAAGAAGCAAATGTAAAACAAAACGTTCAAAACTTTGATGTTGAACAGCAACCGCTACAGCATGCCAAAGTACATGCAAATGACCTGTAAGGGGAGATTCATATTTTCCATCTGAATGGGAAAAACAGTGCTGAATGCTGGCCAGGAACCCTGTGGCACAACTGGCAAATCTTGAAGCTTCAGTGTTTTTTCCAGTCCTTACACCATGTAAGACTTATCGCAGAATTACAGTAAACATTTTTTAAAAAGCTACACAACCTAGTGTGAGCACACAGAGCCTGCTTGACTTTTAAAGTCATGTTTGTAACATGCTGCTTTCTCCACTAATGGATGAAGGTACGAACAAAATTGATCTGCATTTACAGTTTGTAGTCATGTGGAGAAATTCTGTGGGTTCAAGCCTCGACATGACGAACTTCCTCTTTCTCTGTTTAGGTGTGTAACAGTGCAGTTTCCTTTTTGCCTTTTATTGTAGCAGTTTAATGCGAGTGTGTGATGGAGGCTTGTACTTTGCACCGTACTAACTGGTGTACAAAAGCTTCCCTTTCTTCTTAGCTACATGAGCCTCCTAACTTCAGTTAAACCTTAGACAATGAGCGCGCATTTGCTGTTCAGCTACTGTTGAGGTAAAGGAGGGAGCTGTCAAGTGAAATAATGGTCTTGAATGTTGAGAACTCTTGCCTCTGAAGTGTGTCAAAGTCATTTATACTTTCTTTTAATCTGGGGAAAATTTTTTTATCTTTCCTCTGGGTCTTGGTATTAGTATTTCGGAAGTTGTGGGTTGATGAGTGTAGATTAGGAACAGTATTGTTTTAATCATGCTGATAGAGCCGTCATGTGTGGCAACAGTGCTGGTCCTGATAGGAGGAAATGTTTTAAAGGTCATGCTGTTCTGAGCTGCCTGGTGTTTACACAAGAACCTGGTTGTAGGTCCAGCCTCAGACTAACAGTGAAAGAGGATGTAAAAACCCAACTGCCAAGCTGGATTTTGTTCATGTCTTGGTAAAAACAACGGGCCAAGTTAAAACCACACTTTAGCAAGGAATGAAATGTACCCAGATTATTCCTTACCCCTAAAATCTGCCAGGTCAGGTTTGGTGTCTGCAGTTTGTTTGTTTGTTTGTTTGTTTGTTGTTTTGAAGTTAGTATTGTGCAAGCTGCATGTCTAATACATCACCCACTTGCCTCAAACCGTGTAAATAGACTTGCTCATGTGGTTTCTGACACTGCATGATATTTGTTATTTTTTTCAATGAGTAAAAGTACAGACTCCAGATGGTTACTGTTGTTTTTGAGGTGCTTTCGACAAAATTCCACATACTTATTTTTTTGCCAAAATGTCTATTCATATTTACCCTCATGTTTTATTGCTATGTGGTCATTGCTGCTTGATTGAACTGCTGGTGTGGACTAAAGGAGAAAGCTGGTGATTTTCCACCGTGCCAGCACCTGTGGGCTTCCCTTTTGGTTGTGTTGGGACAGCAGGTTAGTAAGGACCCTGCTGTCATAATCCAAGTAAAATGGTTGGAAATTAAAAATAGGAATTATTTTTTTGAGTTGTTACCAAAAGACAGCCCAGTGATGGTCTGGGTGACAGGCCGCACACAATAGAACATGCAGTCTACAGCTCTGGGTTTAATAAATAGGTGGGTTACAAAGGATGTGAATAAATGAGTGGAGAAACAAACACCAAACACCCACATCTTTAAAACCGCATTTATGATCATTATCTCATTACAGTGGCGCCTGTTAAGGAGTGGCATTTATTAGGAAGTAAGTCAGTTCTTGAAGTTAATGTGTTGGAAATGTAAGGATCTGAGCAACTTTGCCAATATGGTCATGTCCAGACAAGGGAATACCTGGAGAAGGATGAAAGGATGATGTTCCATCCCTCCAGTACAGTTCCAGTGACTTGAAATCTATGCTATGGCTCACTGAAGCTGCTCTGGTGCAACACCCAAGACTTATATTACAAAATGGCAACACGGTAAAAGAATGCAGTTGCTAACATTGGCTAGCATGTTAATTTTTAGGTTAATTTTCAGATGTGTATGGTGGAGTAACGTTTGTTTTATTTGCTGAAGGTAATAGAAATTAGTTTTTAGTTTACCTTATTTGACAAGTAGTACAATTCAGATTTGGCTCTTAAACAGTATCAACAAATGTACTCATAATTTCAGAACTTCTAGTATTTAGCTTCTTGGTTCCATGTACTCCTGTACAGTTTTGATGGATTTTACTGTTTTCAAATGATAATACTTTTGCTTTTACTCAAGTGTATTAGTCAGTAGAGTAACTTGGTCATTAACATCTCATTTATAATTCATTTGTTTTTCATTCTTTTTGTGCTGGTTCAGTTCCCGGCCTGCTTTTACTGTTGTTCAAACCTCATTTTGGAGCCTCACAGTTTTATTTTAGACCAAGAGGATCCAAAGAGAGTCTATCAGACTTCAGTTCCTGTGCTAATAGGTGCTATATGTATTTTAAAAAATTCCCCTGCAGGTTTATAAGTGCTTTAGTTCTTAAGTGGTTTTTTGAGCTGCTACTTTTGTAGAGCTGGTGCTTTTTACGAACCCATTTTTTTTGCTAAATTAAATATGTGAAGAAACGTTTAAAGGAACATCAAAATAATGTAAAAGAACTAGCTTACAAATAAATAATTTTTAATAATTTATCCAAGTGCTGTAAAAATGTTCACCCCTTGAGGGTGGGGTAGGGGTAGACTATGAGAGGGATGCAAAGATTGAGTAAAAGGTGCTCGTTACTAGAGGAGATGTTCTCATTTTCTTTCAGCAACCCCCCACGCAACCTGTTTTTGCACTTAAACTCTGTGGTAATGATAATGTGCTCTTAGTCTGTCAACAAAGTGTCTTGCTTGGTTCACGGTCTGAAATGTTCAGGTGGCTGCTTCTATAAAATACCACAATAAAAGCACCTGACTTACAGATGCAATGCACATAAACCTAATTACTGCTGTAAACTTGCCACTAAACAAAAAACCAGTCAGCACTTTTGAGTTGATGTGAAGAGCAGCTGGTGTCCTAGTGGTTAGGGTGTTCGCCCTCCGATCAGGAAGTCGTGGGTTCAATTCCCAAGACTGCTAAGCACCTCTGAGGTACCTGAGCAAGGTACCGTCCCCACACACTGCTCCCCAGGCGCCGTGTTCCTGGAGGAAGAATTGCAGAGGATGGATGAATTTCGTGCCGTTCACACTGTGTGCTGTGGTGTGTTCACATATGACAGAAGAATCACTTTAAGATGTTATTTGGAAGTGCAAACTTTCCTCTCCTTGGACATTCTTAAGTTATACTGTTGATCATATTTGACACTCAATTCAAACAGAATTGTGTCGATTAGGGCATTTTGTATATGTATAAAAGAGGCATATTAAAGTGTCATTTGTAGAAGTAAGTTCCTATTTCTGCCAGATCCTTTTGTAACTTCCACATTATTTATATGAACATTTGAGAATTCAGTACCTGTTTTTACTGTATGCCAAAAAAGAACCAGAGCTTGTTATGAACATCGCTAGTCTAGTATTACAGCGTCAGTGTATTTTGCAGTTTAAAGGTGATGAGGTTTGGATAAGATGCCAGTAATACAGAGTACAGACTTCTAGGAAGAGGAACAAAAAATGATGGTACTGTCCCAGTACAAACCGGCACTACTGAACCCATTTTGCTTCCAAATAAACCAGTGAAACACAAAATGGAGAAACCTGTCCAATTCCAGGCAAATTCACATGTATACTGCTTGTTGAATATGACGATACAAAAGCGTAAAGGTAGTTTGCTTTTCACCCAGCTTCTCTCCTCTGTTTCCAGCAGAAACATGTCAAAATTATGTAACACAATTAAATGTTTTAAAGAAATTTCAATGTTAAGAGTCCAGACAAAGATTAGGCCTAATCCTAGAGTACCGAGAATTTCCCATAGGGATTCTCCATCGTACTGATCTTTATTCTAACTCTGGCTGGGTTGCCTGAGCGAGGGTGTGTGATGTTGAAAGACCTGGAACACCCGGTGACCTCAGGAATATCACTGAGGATGTGTCCCAGCGCGTCGCAGGATGTATCTTAACACAGTAGCAGTAAAATACAGTAACGTTAACGTGATAACATCACATCCACGTTCAAGATCTTGTACAAACACATTACACAGTGTTAATGTGAAGCTGGTCTACCTGTAGCTGCTGTAAGTGTTCAGGGGAGGTTTTCCACCAGATCATGAAACATTTTGGTTGCGATTCACTTCTACTGAGTGCCCACCAAAATGTTTCATGATCATGAGTGGATACATTAGTGAGGTCAGGTATTGTTGTCTGGCAGTAAGGCTTTGCTGTTCCATTTTAAGATAAGAAAAAAAAAACCTTTATTAGTCCCACAAGTAGAAAATTTGCATTGTTACAGCAGAAAGTGGACAGTACAAAGGTAAGAGCAGCATAACAATACAATAAAAGCCATACACCACAACAGTATAGTATTAAAAAAAAAACACTGTACAAATAATACAAAATATAAATATAGATGTTTTTGTGTCTGTGTGTAAATATAATGACACATTTTATTTCTAATGCACTTTCCATTAAAAACAATCTCAACGTGCTACAGAATAAAACAAACAGCAAATAAAATTGCAACAAATGAAATCAACAAGAGTAGGCTTTTTTAAAAACGTGGGTGTTCAGGCCACATTTAAAAGTGTCCACGGTCTGCGGTACCCTCAGGGAGGGCATTCCATAGGTGGGGAGCAGCTGCCCAGAAAGCCTGATCCCCCCCTTGTGCTTAGTCCTTGGGGTTTTGAGAAGGTAGGTACAGGACGAACGAAGGGAGCATGAGGATGTCTGAGGAGTGAGAAGATCCTCGAGGTAAGTTGGGGCAGTTCCGTAAACACATTGATGAGAGAGCAGTGATACTTTATATTCAATATGGAGTGAAACAGGGAGCCAACGGAGAGTTTTGAGAAGTGATGTGATTGTATTTTCGTACCTTCATCGGGATTCTAGCACCGCTGTTCTGGATATACTGGAGCTTTTGAATATTCTTGCTATCCCAATGAGGAGTGCGTTGCAGTAGTCCAGCCTGGATGAGACAAAAACATGGACCAACTTTTCTGCATCTGGCAGACTTAGTGACGCTCGAAGTTTTGCAATGTTCTTGAGGTGATAGAAGGCGGTTTTACAGAGCTGTTGAATGTGGTTTTCCTAGGTAAAATGTGGGTCTATGTTGATGCCAAGGTTGGTGATGACCGAAGAGAGTGGAATGTCATGATTGGAAAAGGTAATACTGGTGATGGTAGAAGTGCCAACCTGGTGTGGAGTGCCGACTAGGATGGCCTCAGTCTTTGAGTTGTTTAACTGAAGAAAGTTAAGCTTCAGCCACGCCTTTATCTCCTCCAGGCAATTTGTAAGAGTAGCAGATGGCAAAAATGTAGAGAGGTTTGAATGATTAGAGCCGGTTTTAAGATAGAGCTGGGTGTCATCAGCATAGCAATGAAACGACACGCCATGCTTGCGGATGATGTGACCCAGGGGAAGCAGGTATATCGTGAAAAGAGTAGGTCCTAACACTGAGCCCTGGGGGACCCCACAGGTGACACTGTGAGTCTCTGATTGAGCTTTTCCCAAGACAACATACTCGGTTCTCCCAGTGAGATAGGAGGAGAACCAGTCATAAGCGGAATCAGTGAGGCCAATGGTGGTACGTAGACGGTGCAATAAAATGTTGTGGTCGATGGTGTCAAAGGCGGCGGACAAATCCAGAAGAATGAGAAGGGATGGGGAGCCGGCATCAGCTGTCATCAACAAGTCATTTATCACTCTGACCAGCGCCAATTTGTACTGTCGCCTTGACGGAAACCATACCGAAATATTTCATACGGACTATTCTACATGAGATGGTTGTGGAGTCGAACAGCCACTACTTTTTCCAGCACTTTTGAAAGAAATGAGAGGTTAGAAATGGGTCTATAATTTACAAGATCACCAGGATTTAATGTGTGTTTTTAAGAAGTGGCCTGATGACAGTAGTTTTGAGTGCAGGTGGAACATAACCAGCTTGAATAGAAAGGTTCATCACCTGAGTAATAAGAGAGCTGGCGGTAGTAAGATTTGACTTTTCCACAGCTGTGGGGAGTGGGTCTAATACACAAGTGGATGGTTTCATGGTTTTATCTGTGTGATGATAGCCTGCACCTCCTGCTGAGAGGCAGTGCAGAGGCAGCAGAGAGGTCCGGGAAGTCCTGGCAGGGGATCAGTCAGAATGGTGGAAGTGGATAAGAGGCTAGAGGGACTGGAAAGGAGGGAGCGGATCGATGCTATTTTATTCCTGAAGAAATGTATGAAATTGCTGCACTTTTACACAGTGGCATCAGAGTGAGAAATGCTTTGCGGCTTGAGTTGGTGATTTATGGTGGAGAAAAGCTGCTTGGAATTTCCAGGGTTGCTGTTTATGATATTAGAATAAAACTGGGAGCGTGCACCTTTAAGAGACTTGGCATAGACCTTTTGATGTTCCCTATAGGCCTGCTTATGAACTGTCAGTCCAGACGCCTTAAAGTGCCCTTCAGGGACACGCCCAGCTGATCTCATCCTCCGTAGCTCACTAGTGCACCAAGGGGCAGAGCGTGACAAGGTGACTGTATGGGGGCGTGGAAAGGTTCTAATGGGGGCGTGGTGGTCTAGCAGGTCGGGCAGAGACTGACTGTAAAAGTCCACTATTTCGGTTATCACCAGATCTAGCATGTGCCCCCTAGAATGTGTGGGGGCATCAACATGTTGCTGCAGATTAAAGTGGTTCGATTCCAGGTTGAAGGTTCTTTCAGTGTGTGTGTGTTTTTCCACGGGGTTCACCGGGTTCCTCCCACAGTGAACTGCTCCCAGGTGTAAATGTGTGTGTGTGTGTGTGAGTGTGTGTGTGTTCTGTGATGGACTGGTGTTCATCACGGTTAAGAATGCGTGACTCAAAGTGATGTGAGGGTGAGTCGTCCCTATGATTCTACAATAATAAAAAAAACCCTGATGATTAGTTGTTTCCAGACTTTTCTTTCTTATAAATCAAGCAGAACAGCGGCGAGGGTGTTTTCTTCCAGAGATTGGTGAGGATGGAGGTAAAGATTCAGTTTATGGTTAATATAATTTTTAACTGCCTGCTGGTGCACAATCAAGACATTTTAAAAGCTGGAAAAAGCTTTATATTTTGATGGAGGGTTTTGAATTTTGTCTTTTAAACTGTGTGGCAGGATGATTAGTATGACCAGGGACATGAACGAACGTGGTAAAAAAATGTCAGTTTTGATTTGATTTGATGTTTGATTCCTTTTAACCTGAAATTTTCATTGTCATTCTAACTCACTCATTCTCTTTGTTCTTTTGAGTGAAGGTTCTTGGTAAAGCCGTGGTTGCACCGTGCCCCTCGGCTGATCCCGGACCAGGTGGTAAAAGGTTGGCGGTGATCAGGCCTTAATGAGCAGGTTCCCGTTGACCAGACAGTCTCGGGTTGCTAACCGTCCCCGGCTCTCCTGCGGAGACACATCACAATCAAGTCATTTTCAATAGAATATTAACATCAAATATGAGGAAAAATTCACTTAGATAAAACCGTTCTGAAATGTACATTAAAAAACTAAGCTTAAAGAACGGGATGATATTATTGTCTCAATGGTTTCGTTGTTATTTTAATTTAATTTATTTCTTTTTTTATTTGATTTGATTTGTTTGTTTGTTTGTTTTTGAGTTGACAGTGACTGAGTTTGCTGAAGAGTCCATATCAGTTTTCAGGGTTATTTAACTCCTAAAAAATGAAAAGAAGTTAAACTTTAAATCATTACATTTTGGATTAAGTTTGTATTATATTAATCTGTCTGTTTGATATTAGTAAATACATACATATGCAGACACACAGATCATATCTATATGTATTTAAGTTGTGAGTGTTATGTTTCCTAGTACTGTACTGTTCTAGACTGTGGTAACAGACCCTTCTGTGGAAAAACTTCACCGGTCGGTAACCAGAGAAGAACTGAGTTAGCGTCCTGATTGATCTTCATTTCATGCTGCTCAGGCCAAACTGCGCCTCAATCAATCGGAATTTGAGAAGCGCCATTGTGTCCACAGATCTTTTAGAGGACGGAGGAACGTGGGCAGCTCTAATGACAGACATTATCATAATAGCAGCCTGAAGATGCAGCAGGAGGAGGGATCGCAGTCATTTGGAATTTCATATTGATGGATATTAATACACATTTATGCACGACATGTTGTGGAAACATGATGGTATCTGAACCTCCAGCCTCAGGATTTTGTGCCGCTGCTGCAGTGTTTGGCACAGGCCTGCAGACGGTGAGAATCATTCTCCAGTTTTTCATCTAAAGTGGCATTTCACACGCGTCATCTCGTCCGGACACGTTACGGCTCGGAGGCAGTAACGTGTGAGGCATCCTACACGCATGAACACTGATTTTATTAGTCAGAGGAAATAAGACTCTGTCTAGAGTCCCAAAAAATGGAACGTTTTCTCTTGGGCACAAATTTTTTTTCTTTTTTCTTTATTTTTTTTATACTGTATTTATCCCGGAGGAAATGATTTCTCTGCATTTAACCCATTCACCAAGTGAAGCAGTGGGCCGCCGTCAGCGAGGCGCCCGGGGAGCAGAGTGGGGACGGTACCTCACTCACGGGGACGTCAGCCGTGACGCTAGCAGTTGGGATTTGAACCCCAATCCTCTGATTACTAGGCCAGCCATA